>UELU01142811.1:0-63018 GCA_900490025.1 Megastigmus dorsalis | reverse complement strand
AGATACGATTATTCAGTGGCAGAGCTTCCCATATACCCTACAGTATATGTACTGCATAGAGTAAGAGGGAGAGAGAGAGAGAGAGAGAGAGAGAGAGAAGCAAGTGTAGAGGGAGAGCGATTAGCGCGTTCGAATTAGCCGGGGATGCGTACGTGAGCGGAAAGGGTTTCGTAGACGCACGGGACCTTCTCTCTTGTACACGTTGTTCTGTATAGGGGCCGAGTGATGCTGCCGCTGGTCTCTCTCTCTCTCTCTCTCTTTCTTTGAATGCGGGATTAGGACGGATGGATGGATGAATGGACCGGGGAGATTTTCTTATACGCCGGAGGAATTTAGCCGGTGCGGATTCGAGTGAGAGAGAGAGAGAGCCCGTGGCACGTGGGCTTTGCCGAGGATCTCTCGAGCTTGAATTTAACTAGTTTTGGCGCGGCTGTGAGGAGAGAGCGAGAGAGAGAGAGAAAAGGCTGGGGAGGGAATTAGCTTTTCCGGCGAATCAAGCTAACGAGGTTCTTTTTTCTCGACGGTATTGTCTTGTAGACAGGTGGAGGGACGCTGGGACAGTTAAGCGAGGAGATGCTGTTGCATTGGTTTTGCTCGTTTTTTTCTAATTATGTGATTGCTTGGTTGGATACTGATTGCTCAAAATTTAAAAGAAATTGTGATAGTTTACCATTTTCTACCGTCTGATAGTTATACTTAATAATAGTTATTTTTAAGATTGTTACAAGGAATGATTCATAATAATTGTTATGAGATTTGTCAGATGCTATACGTCAAAACCTTTGAGAGGAATGATTTATCATTTGTCAAAATTCAGGTGGTAAATGAGCTTACCTTAGAGACTTACATTTTGAAATATTACAACAAATATTTTTTACGTGATTCTTCAAAAAAAAAAAAAAAAAAAAAATAAAACACACACAAGGAAATAAAATATTACTTTGAATTACGGATAAAGATACAATTTAAAAAATCTCAAATAGCCCGATTAGTCCGTAAAACTTAAGTAGCAAAGGCCAAATCGATACGATATCCCATGACGAAGATTCCGCGCGTTATCTGTTCGCCAGATCTACAACATGCCCGTGCGCACACGCGTGTAATATGCACGCGCGGCTCGACTCCTCTCATATATATATATATATGCACACACGCGTATATGGTATATTCGGCTCCGTGCAGCTCTCCCGAACAATGGAGCCTCTGCGAGAAGTGGGTACACACGCGCGACTGGTTGGCCTCTTGATGAATCCCTGTTTCTTGGAGCCCCGGGCGCAGAGATTCATTGCTCGGGCTACTGTAACTGCACTTGTTAGCGTTAAATGTGATGTTACGGGATTATGTGGAACGATCTTTTTTTTTCTCTTTTTCTTTCAATGTCGAGTGTCGTGATTTTTTTTTTATTAGTTTGAAAGGAATGTACGGGGTTCAGGTATTTTAGATGAAATGGCGTTTCCTAATTACTTTTGTGAAATGAATGGGCTTAATTATTAAACGCACGTAAAGTAATTAATCGGCATGTAAATATAAAAGGTGTAATCTTTAAGTAGAATCATTCAAGAGTAGTAAGACACATTCGTTCCATCGCTATTCATGAGCTTACTAAAGTAGAATGAAATATTAAACTCGATGTGATAGTTTTTAATTTTCAGCGAAACACATTTTACTCGAATTATTTCAAGAAAATAATAATATTTAGAAATACCTTACATTCTGTAAATTAAATTCTGTTGTTTAATTTGTTAATGATATTTAAGCTTAATTACCTACTTATATAAGAAAATTTTAATTTAAAAGTTCAAAAATATTTCATGCATTTTAGAAATAATTAAAATTATATTAAAATATGTTCTATTTAATTTATCAAACTTTAACTATGGAAATAAATGAGTTGCCAAACTCATTTCATTTTAATTACATTTATATCTATAAATTATAAATATAAAGTGTAGCTGAATTTGTATTTACCTTCATTCTTTTATGAAAGTATTTCGGTTTTTTTTAAGAAAATTCAAATTTTTGTTTTACAAATAAACAATATAAAGCTTTTTTTTAAGAAGAAGCAGAACATATTATATTATTTAATTTTGTTAAAGAGCATTAACCTTTTATTTTAAAATGAGTACTTATGTGAGTATTGTTGGATTTTAAATACATTTTAAATTATTATAGGCATAATTAATTCATGATAATGTATTAAAAGTATGGAATTATTCAGATTATTTGTTTCCTTCACTAAGTATTAATAAAAAATCACATATTGAATTCCATATTCATTACTTATATATTGGAGTCTGTTTATTTTATTATCGGCAGCAAATGTACATTTTAAATTTATTAATATTAATATTATTTAATTTTACTGCTTATATTCAAGAAATAAGAATATTAAAAAATTTTAAAAATCTTGTTCGAGAATTAGAGTTAAAATGTTATCATAGAAATAATATTTTCATAAAAATTAATTGAGATGATTTAAAATGAAAGTTATTTAATATTTTTTTACAGATGTATCATTTGTTTGAAAACATAAAAGAAAATAGTCGAAAATATAAATTCAGTAGCCTTTCTCAAAGCTTCAATGCATCATAACTATTTCTTTCTATTACGATCAATTTAATGTATATATATGTATTAGAAGATAAACATTTACCAACGCTGCGCAGCTTGTAATAATTGAAAACAATCCAAATAAATTCAATCATAACACAACTGCAACGCTCGAGCGCATTCCGTGACCCTCTGCACTCGCACGATAAATACAAACCCGTCCACTCCAACTGCTAATCGCAGCTAATCCAAAAAAATAATCTATTCTCTCCAAATCCACAATCCATAGCCTCCGCACAGGAAAAACACTCGCCATCAGCCCCCTCGAAAAAAAAAACGCGAAGAAAGCACCCGCAGATGTAAACGCACGGGGTATATGTACGGAAAAAATAAGCCATGCACATTCACGTCGAGTGTGTTGGTTACCGACCCAAAAAGAACGGCACTAGAATGACAAGCATGAGTCCCGCCGATATATCTCTGCTTCACTGCGCCCACTTGGCGTTTACCGCTCGCTCTCCCATCTTCTGCTTCTTTCGTGCTCCACGCACTCGCCTATATATAACGACTACACATCAGAGAGATAGAGAGAGAGAGAGAGAGAGAGAGAGAGGCGCATTAGCCGATTTGCGCGTTTTAACGTCACAAGTGATTTAACCCTTTATGTCGGCTCTTCTCTCTATATTGTTCCATTGCACTGCACACGACACACACACACACACACGCGCACACCCACACATACGCATACAGGCAGACAGGCACGAGGTACGAAATTGCACGACGCGAGGCATCTGCGGCAAGGTCGTGCGCCTAGATACATAATTTAAGCGCCGCGCGCGTTCCGTGTTATCTCGGCTTCTCTCTCTGGGTGTTTGTGTGTGTGTGTGACTGGCTGGTATGCGTGTTTGTATATACCCTTTTCTCGATAGATGGATCCATATGGGTTTCCGGGATTTTCGGGTCCTTTGGATATTCGTATATAATGCGCTGATAGATGGGGATCGCATGTATGGATGCGTTTAATAAGGGACGTGGACCTGTTGTTGTCTCTATTATGAATTGTTTGATCATTAGTAAGGGGGAAGTGTTAAACCTAACATTTGTTAGAGGCAGAAGTTTTAATTTCTTCTTGAAACGATACGATTAGATGATATATATATATATATATATATATAGATTTTTTAAATTTCACAGGAGAAATTTAATTTACTTCATTATTAAATGTAGGTACGAACAGTTTTTCAGAAATATATATATATAGATTTTTTAAATTTTACAGGAGAAATTTAATTTACTTCATTATTAAATGTAGGTATGAACAGTTTTTCAGATAGTCACGTCAGCGAAGAAAAAGCGATATTTTATTCCTTTCAATTTCGCGTATTAAAAATTTATTTAGCTGTAGCTAAGTGCATCTGTGTTTATGCTTTCAAACCGCGAATTCGATTAATTTAAATTAAAGCATAATTACGTCAGCACTCAGTTAACGCAATTACTTTAAAAATATAATATTGTTTCGTAAGTGAATATTTTGTGGGAAAAAAAGAAAAAAATTGCACCGTAAAACGGTCGGTTCATGAAGTGGAGCTATTCATAATTCATGAGCGAGCGTCGCGACGAATTTTGGAATAACGCATTTCTTCTTGACAAATTCAATTTGTTAATTATAGCCGCCCTTCCGAAGAATCAGACAGTCCAATATAGATATACATATCAGAGATTCGTAATTGCACGACGTCCCATCATATATTCGTCCGCTCTCCTGAAGAAGAAAAATTGATCGCACTCGCAAACGGATATCTTTATTTTATTTAAATTCGAGCGCAAACATTTATCATCAACCTCAATTTTCGGAATATAGCGTAGCTGGTAATATACAAGATGCGGGAAATATAAATGTGGAAATTCTCCATTTCGCGGTGCGGAGTATGAATTTGACGTCTCGGGATGAAAGCTTTCGTGCACATATAGATATATACTTGTGTGCACCAGTCCCCGACGTAAGAAAACCGTGTGTAATATATATCGATCCCGCGTATGTCACATTTTCGCACGGATATTACTTTATTGTATATAAATATTATTCGAGTCGATCATCCGTTGACAATTTATTTCGTTCTCGCAATTAATGCGGTTAGCTAGAAAAATTGTTTGAGTTTGCATCCGAGCTTAGGAGAGGTGTAATTTATTTCAGTGGCTCCAATGTCTGTTTATCTTTCACGACCGAAATATAAATTCTCCCCGCGCCAGTCGGACGTTACTTACCATGGGGCGTTTTATACGCCGTTCCTATGCAAAAATACGGTTTATTTTATGTCTGCCTAAAAATTAATATTACAAATTCGCAGTAGCATAAATAAGCAAAGTGATAACTATTATTTTTTACCTTGTAATAATAATAAAAAGCTTGAATTTACCGAAAGTAAAAGTGAATAATTGACGATTAAGTCAAAATATTCCAAAGGCTATACCAAGTTATAGAACAAGCTACTTATTCAATCTTATTATTATTATACGAAACAATTTTCAGCACGAAACCAAGACTGGAACAAAAGATCGTCAAGAAAGGTATCGAAAGACCCGATAAAGAATCGATCTGCCACACTCACGCACCAATGATCCCCAAGATTCGCAAGGTCGCTTATTAATTCAATTTTCATCGACGGCAGTAGCGTCAGCACTGTAGATCATGGTTCGAGCTTCCTCCCTGCACACACACACCACATACACACACACACACGCGCGCGCGCGTGCGCTTTGAATCCCCCCCGTCGCTGTGCACATCCTCGTCTTCGCATTAACATTCATTGCATTTAATAGAAATCGGCACGCGAGCTGCAGCGCTGTGATATGACGATACGCGTGGGCGCGCGTCTTAGACCCTGAACCGCGATGTATTGCCTTTACGTATTTACGCGAAAATCATCTACTTAAAAGCTTCGGTTACCAACTCTGGAATTAGAGAGAGAGAGAGAGAGAGTGGATTGAATTCTCCTTCGGCTCTTTTAAGTGTCATCAACTACTTTACTCAAACGCCAGTAATTTTCGCGTCGCGTACACTTCCTTTTTTGCCTCCGGCTCTTTCTCTCTCTCTCTCTCTCTCTCTCTGCGCGAGCGAGAGCGCGATTTTTTCCTCTCTCCCTCTTTTTAACAAAGCGCGCGCGCTAGCCGCGTTTAAAGGGAGCGGCCAGCCGTAAACTGCGCGCCAGCTCTTTAAGATGTTAACGGGCTCGTTAAGTCGAATTCCGAAAAGGATTCCCCCGCAAGTCTTTTATTATTATTGCGTTTTCCAGGCTCACTCTCTCTCTTTCTCTCTACACTGCTCAAAAGCAATTTCCCTTCCCTTTTCGTAGGCTGTATATACGTGTATTCACCGGAGAGATAGCGAAAGCTGAGGATCCTCGAAATGAAGTAACGCTCTTTGAAATGCTCGGGTGCCAAAACGGAAAAAAAAAGGAAGAAGAAGAAGGAGAAGAAGAGGAGTATAGAGAAGCTGAGGGAGAGAACGGCAGAGAGAGAGAGAGAGAGAGAGAGAGAGAGAGAGAGAGAGCGTCTGTGCAGTCTCTCGCGCCAAAAGCGTTTGAGCGCACGCCGCTTGCGCTGCAACTCTTCTGTCTTGGACGTGGAACGAAGTGGTCTTGATGTCGGGGATTATGTGCCCTCGCAGCTCCAGCAGCAGCACTGAAAATCGTGCGATAGAGAAAGAGAGAATTTCGCTCAAAAATTTTGCGCTCCTGCACAAAGGCACGACGACGACGCGAAAATGCTCAAAATGCTTTCGCTCGCGGGATTGTGTCTGTGCGGTGTAATTGTACGCTGAGAAATGATACGTAGATGGATGCGCTTCAAAGCTCCGACACTTTTCCATGAAAGCGTTACCTCTTTTGATAATGCTCGCGCTGAATGCGATTTTGAGGTGTTGTTTGTAGCGCGCTGGAAATTTTCATGTTAATTTATTGTCCGCTTGAGTCTTCGCGCTGCGCTGCTTCAAAGGCTGATGCTTAGAAATGCCGTGGATATATTATATATTGTTCTCTCGACTTCTTTGGACAGCAAATTGTATTAAAATTCAAAGAGGACGATTGCAAAATCGATTAAATACACGCTTGGACGATTTGCCGTTCGCTTTATTCAATCTAAAATCATACAGAATAATTACTTTCTAATTTGGATCGTCAAGCAAACTATTACCAAATATAAAAAAATCCTGCATGCTCTCAACACTAGAAACTCAAATGTCGAAAAAGTCTTTCGATCCAAACGTCCTTACCCACTTCACCCACTCGAAATCATTAAAAATAAAATAACAATCCTTCCCACCAAGCGCTTGACTCGTATAATTGCAAAAGTGCACAGAGCCGACCAAAGTCAGACACACTCCAGGCCAGCTCGAATAATCTACAAGGTCATTGTTTTAACATCATTGACCTCGTCTCGCGGCTCGTGAAAGTTCCTCGATACATGCAGTTGCCGCAGACGCCTCGCAGCCTTCTAGCTCTTATACATATAGAGATCTGCACTGCCGACGATGCATATCCCAACTTATCCTTGGATGGTATATTAATGAGCGTTACCATTGAACGGCTCTCCTCCGCACATTTGCAGCGCAATTCTGTAGATTCCGTTAGTATATTTAATGATGCTGCTATAGCGCGCTGATCGCAGACGGAGATTGCATTAAGCTGTGAAGGATTCGCGTAAAAACGGCCGAGTTTCCTGCTTTCCTGGCCTTATATCTGTAACTTAGTCGAATGTTGGGTGTATTTCTTTACTATTAGCTACGGCCTGATCACTGTGATATGAAGCATTTATTTTAAATGTCACATTTCATTAGATTCGTGCAATATATTGGCACACGGCTCAAAATGTGAAAAACACCTCTTTTACATAGTGGCAATAAATGTTTTTATTCATTCGACACTATATTACGACGAAAATTATTGTAAACACCTGGGAAGTATATTCTTCAACAGTACGTAAATAATAAAAGCAATGGTTCTGTCAAAATATTCATTTTACCCTTTTCGATCAACAACAACATATCAGTTTTTGACATTTATCATTATTACCTCTCGGAAACGTTTAAATACAAAACCACGAATGTACACGCAATTCACGTAGAAGCATCAAAACACCTTCAATTTAATTTTCCCATTGTATGAAAATCCGTGCGTATTACACAAATCCACGACACACCAGCTAACAATTCCAACTATCTATATTCGTAAAATATGACTAATCTACCGAGCAACAAGTAATACATACGCCGCAATCGTTCGCATCGGTTAGCAGTATTGCGATGATTTATTTACGTTGATTGACAGGTTGGCGAGAGGAGATTCGAGTATACGCGCCGCGCGAAACGCCTAATAACTTCCATCAGCATGACGAAGAAACGATAATAAAATGCGGTTTCAGCGACAACGCACATCTTCATTCAGCGTGCAGAATGTCTTGTAACGGCGCTTGCTGTGTATTATATCGGCATCGGTTGGTACATTACGCACGCCCACCTTGGCTGGGAATTTCACATTTATGCGGGCTTTGCGACAGCTGCGAATTTTCGTTGGCGATGATGTATTTTCAATTTGCTGCAATTTACGCAATGAATATTTTTGAATGAATGGTTGTGCGTTGGTTGGAAAAAATTCTGTTACCGCATCATCTGCAATTTCATTAATGTTACATTGTACCTGAATTATTTTCGCATTTGCATAATATGTATATGTTTATTTTAAATTGTATGCTTTTAGTAAAATAATTTAATAATTAAAAAATCATAAATCCATTCGTAATTATTTATATTTATTAAAAAAACAGGAAATTGTTAAAATTAAATATTAATAAAGCATTGTTTTAAATAACAAATAGATATTTTGAAATGTTATTTTGTTAATAACGTATGCCTTCCAGCAATAAAGGTTATTTCTATTAATATTACCGAGAATTGATATTTTTGCTTGCATCAAACCGTCGGTATCATTTTATGTATTGTTACTTTTGCAAAGTTTTAATAACGCGTACGATAAAAATTCACAGAACTACAAATCAGAATCAAATAGGTCAATCCAGTAAATTCTTTTTACGAATTTGCTGATGCGACTGAAATATTAATGTAAGTTTCTTTAGATGTACTAAAAAACTAAGAATTTTGCAACTTCTGATTACCGCAATTCCAACACCTTCTTTCGTTAATTAGACCTTTGAAAGTTAGTTAAGGGAGAAATAACTACAGCCCTTCAGAACTTTATTAACTCGGTGTAAAAAAGTTACAGCTTAGTTTTGCAATCAGACATTAAAATATGATATTGGAAATTTCGAGCTGCAATAACTCAGTTTCTATATTTTTCATTACTTGTACTTCGAAAGTTAATTTATCAAACTTATTTTTTAATTTGAAAACGGTCCGTGCTCTAAATTTTCTATATATTTTGGTGTTGGCTCTACTTTTATTTCTATTGTTAAATAAATATAATATCATATACGCAATGAATTTTGAATCGGTAAATTGAATAAGGGGTTGCGGGTAGTAAGGATAAAACCAAAAAATGTAAGAAATTGTAGATTTTTTTATTCGTCACCTTATTAAAGGTTATACATATTTAGATCACAATGAAAATCGATAATCCATAGCAGATGCTCGTGCAGTTATCTGTCTTAAATGGCACGAATTGACCTTTGATTTTCAGCTCAGTTAACATCGGTACTCCCTTAGCTTATACATCAAATATACATAATTCGTCCGTCGAATTTTGCCACGATGCACAAAAGTTAACTCTCGATCAACAGGAGATCCGGTATAAAAGCATCGTCCACGTCACAAGTAGCAGCCAATCATCTGAATTTCGACCGAGTCATTCACTGTTGCACGACCAGATCCTCCCGCGAAAGCATCACAGTTTCCTAGAACCTCCTGGGGGGAGGTCGTCTAGGCGCAGCCGGTCTGATGGGAACGGGAGCAGGAGCAGCTCCACTGTCGTCCTGGTACTGTCCCTCTGTGGGGTTGCTGTCTTTGGAGGGGTTGGCGGCGATCCAGTCGAGGGCCCTCTGGATCAGCGGTGGGATCTCGGGTGCCGGCGGGGCGGTCGGCAGGTGGTCACCCTGGAAGACGGCGCCGTTCTCGTCCGCCTGCCAGGTGATGCTGACCTTCTCGCCCTCGTTGGTCGTCCAGCTCGCCGAGCCCTGCACCGCCTCGGCTGCCTCCTGGCCACCGAGACTCTTCAGCTGGCCTTGCTCCTCGTAGGAGATGCCGTTCGCCGTCTCCCACTTGGTGTAGAACGAGCCGTCGGGATTTATGTCCGACACCTGGGACAGGATGTCGTTGGCTTCTGGATTGGGACGTGGTGGGGCGCCTCCGCGCTGGGCAGCGCTTGTGTGCAGGAGGTACACGGTCAGCAGGCAGTGCAGCAACATTTTTGGTTATCTGACGGAGAGAGAGAGAGAGAGAGAAAGGTTTTTCTTAGACGAATGTATTTTAATTGGAAAGGCGAAGTCGATATTCGCACTGGATTGAGTAAGTAAATCAGAGAAGTGGATGCGATGACTTGAAAGCAACTAATAGTTAAATACTATACAGTCAGATAAGATACGTTGAATTAACTTTCGTAGAGTGGGAAGAGTAAAAGAGTTACGTGGTGCATGGAGACGAGAGAGTGGTTCTTGCTGGAAGACAGCTTTCTTCGCGTGACTAACGAGTTATGCAGGTATAAGAATCCCGGATAAACGAGTGAGGCTCCTATTATATTGACACATGTTCGACATAGATGAAAATGTGAGTAATTGAAAGACTTGCAAGAGATGAATTATCTGATAATATTTGAATATCGTTTGGAGTTAGATTCAGTCAGATATTGAAGCAGTATACTTGAAATAATCATTTTAATTTATAAAATTATTCACTGCTCGTGCTTGGCGCGCATTAAATGGAAAAACCAATCAACAATTTAAATAATTGAACTATAATGTTTATCAATTGAAAACTGCAATTCTTTCGGAAATTAGTATTTTTTTTTTAAAGAAAAACCCACTATAGAAATAAAAATTTCTTTTCTCGACACAGAAAATATCTAGATAACGTATTTCAAACGAAATTTAATCAACCGCGTAAAAATAATTTTTTGACGGTCAGATCATTTTAGACATAAGCGCATCACTTTTCGCCTCGTCTTTCACGCCGCCGATTCGCCGCGTAATTAATTTAATTTAAGTACTTAAGTACACTCTCCGCGAGCAGCGCTCCAGTGCCACCTATCGACTACAACCTCTATCACATTACAGTTCTTATGCAATTACGCGTTATTCACAAAATGTACTCCTGGGTACTTTAACAATGTTCTAGTCGAAAGTCGAATCGATCACCAGTCGAGAGTAAAATTACGCCTATATATACATATATATCCGTGCACTTGTATCACTACTCGAGAGAGCCAATGACGCTCTTAAAACTAAGAGCAGCACACAAAATCGGAACGATCCTCTAAATCCCGACTCATCGCACAGTCTATATCCAGCGCGTAAAAAGAAAAGAGACTCGGCAACGCTTCCGTCACTCTACAAGCCCTTCGATCTCGATTCCCTCCCCGCTTACCCCTTTCTACCCCCCCCCAAAAAAAAAAAAAGAAAAAAGAAGAAGAAGCTCGACAGGTCCAAAAAAGAAACAAGTAGCGAAGTAGAGCAGATCGGTATAAGCGTGTCGGCGTGCTACGATCGGATATCCTTACCTGTCAGCAAGCGCCTCTTTTTCCAGACTATAAGGAGAAGATCCACGGGATGCTTCGGCAGCAGCAGCAGCAGTAGCTCGCAACGCGCAAAACTGGGATAAAAGGCAAGGAGGTCCTCTCGCAAGCGCAGCTCGGCGTGTGCCTACCTCGCGGACTCGGCAATTTTCAGCTTTTATAGGAGAAACATAGAGGAGCAGGAGATATATACAGGCTGTGCAGCCTCGCACACACACACGTACTTTCGCTCGGCATCCCCCTTTTGACACGCGCGCTCGCGCAAGTTGCGTCAATCGGCGCTTTTACGCCCGCAGGAGAGGCGCGCGCGCGCACACACACACACGTTGTATACCGTCAAATTCTGTAGTGCAGCAGCCGTTCGCTTCGGTGCAAAATCGTTAGCCGTGAGCGTTAGAATTGCGCTGTAAACATATAGGAGAGAAGCTAAACTCTCCTTCTCTCGCTCGCTCGCGCTTGTTCTTTCTTTTTTTTCTTCCCTCCATTTCCATCGGCTGCAGCAGGTTCTTCTGCTTATACGGACTCGACTGCGACGAGGACGACGCCTTTTTCCTCGGGCGACCGAGTGAACTTTAAGGCGTGAGCGCGCGCGCGTGCCGGGGAGCAAACCTATACGGAATTATGATGCGCCCGCAACCGATTATGATGATGATGATGATGATGATGATGGCTATAGGCGCGCGTGTACAAGAGCTCGGCTCGAGAGCAGCAGCTGATGACGATTACGTCAGCTGCGCACAACACGTTTGCCGATCGCAAGGCTTTCTTATCGGTTGAGGTCGCTCTCTCGCTCTTGCCGTTTTTCTTTTTTTATCTCTAACTTTTCCTTTCTTTTCTGCTAAGAGCTGCGGAGAGGCTGCTGCATTGGCTTTGATGCAGCGGTAAGGTCAACGAGATGCGCTTTAATTGCATCGCGCTATTGCGGAGACGTCGTTTGCGGAGATGACAACAGGGCATTTAGATTGTTTCGCTCGAATGTGGATGTCCTTTTGCGCTTTATTAAAATACATTGTAGAGCGGTGTGATTTACGAGTGAAAGCTTTTAATAGCTGGCGAGGCTGGCAATCGCGAAGGAAAATGTACGATCCATCGAAATAGTCGAGTCGTTCATTCTTAAACATTAACGCGTCCTGCTAAATTTGTCGAACAAGAGAGTAATTTTACGAGGAACATATGTACCAACGCGTACTTCGATATTCCTAGCGCCCAAGTACGTTGTAATTATCAGCTTCTTACTCTCGCGTCATTCGTCTTGGTGGATTCGGAGCGGATAACCATATATTCGCAGGATATCGCATGTGCTTTATGTTCCGCGACCTTCCCTCGTCCCATCGTCGACACGGACAATTCAACCGAGACGCGCCCTTACGTTATACGTCCTCTCCATTATGTGTTTTAACTGCTCTCCTCGAGCCTGCCCTTATCGAAACAGTTGCTATAGAGGATCCGCGTCCGAATATGCTCTGATCGATCTGAGCTTAACGCGCACGAGGCAGTAATCGTAGGGATGAGACATTTCGACGAAGCTTTTTAACATTTAGAATTATCCAATAATTCAGTGCAGCTATAAAAAAAGTAATAAGCTGTCAAATGTTGCAGCTGGTCTTTTGCATTTGGCTACTTAGAAGTGAAGGGTCGTGCGCTGGTCTTTATGTAATTTAATTGATATTTATACACTGACGCATTTATAAATATGGTTTTATCATTATTTTTTTAATGTAGTATTTGCGCTTATTTGTTTGGATTGTGTGACGTAACCGAAACTGATAATTTAACTATTTAATAGCTTCTGGCTTCATAAACAGAGCCTATTATAATGAACTGCCTGGGCAAATGACGTAATAATTAAATGTCAAAATGCTTACAGCTTCTAGAGTATCATTAAAATGCCTAGCAGAAACGCGACAAAGCTTAATATCTGTTAATTAATTATTTATCTTTTAGTATATGCGTACTTTCAAAAGAATCTTTTTCCAATCCCTTGTATTTTCGGCTGATAATCGTTAAAATCAATTTTGATTTACAAAGGCTCGATTTCCTAGTAAATAAATAATCGGATGAATAGCTGTTTAAATTTAATCGTAAATTCGGTTATGAATAAGAACAATATAAATGATAAAAGGTATGATTTTTTGATCTAGAGTTTATTTACCAGAGCCGCGTGAGCGAAAAATATAAAAACCACTCGAATCGTAAATTCGGAATGTCGCACTAAATAAATAAAATAGGTTTATAACGCCATTGAATCGGTCAAAATTTTCCAAATTCCCATTCACCAATAATATAGCGTAATTATTTATATGAATGGAAATTGAAAAAAAAGTCTCTCACAAATAAAAGAATCATTTAACTTTGCTTTTTTGTTGGTAAATACAGTAGTTGAGCAAGTTTATTTCATTTAACGAAATCTGATTCATCGGTGTCACTCGAAACAATTTGATTTTATTAGAGGAATAATGGTGAAAAAAATGGATTTAAACGACGGACCGATATTGCGCCAAACTGAATATTCATCGAAAAAGCTTTATCCAAGCATTGGACGGGACATGAAAGATTTGGACTAGCATAATATTATTCGCGTATTAATAACAGCAAGGATGAATCGTATAAATGAAGGTATAGCATCATCTACATGACAAGAGAAAGGTGCTGCTGCATTATACTGAAAATTTAAAATATAGCCGGTGGAAGTTTATAACGGGTATTTTATCGCATTTTGAAAGGCCAATAAAAACAAAATCAGCGAGAGGGAATATCATCAGGGTTGACGAATATCCTTTGTCACAAAACGTCCCGCCTATAAAAGAGAATATGTGTCAAACTTGTCCCATTATGTCCGCGTTAAAACATCTCTATAATGAATTAATCAGCTAAAAATTCTCAGCGGCTTTTACGATTTGCCAATTGCCATGGACGCATCTCCTGCATCCAATGCACAACCGAGTATAAGCGAGACAAGCTCGAGCCTGGAAAGAAAAAAAAAGAAAGAATCATAAAAAGGCGCGACATATATATATATTTCAGTTGACACGCACGTAATAATATTGCGATTACGTGGTCGCGTATATATATATACACACACTTTCTTCTGGTCGTAAGACTCCGCGCAAGGATTCGCCGCTCGAGGCTCTATTTGCGTTAATAAGACTCGAAATGGTTTTATTAATGCACTGCACTCGCGCGCGCGCGACTGTATATATGTATATTGCGTAATCGCGCTTGTAAAATACGTACAGGCGCGCGAATCTTCGTGTCGTAAGTTGATTTTTTTTCCCCTTTCGTTTTAGCATGGGGAGAGAAGCTTGTGTGTGTCGTGTATTTTCTAGAGCTTTAGTGAGTGGGTCGGATGTGAGGGGACGGAGATTTCGGGGTGAACGGGATTGGGGTGCGGGCCAGCATTGCGAGGCTAATCGCATGAAAAATTAATTAAAAGTTTCGGCTTAGGAAAGTGGCTACCTTTTACCTTTTTATACAGGCTATTTATATGCGTTTTGTCTGCGGTGATCGGCTTGATCGTTCTATTATTGAAGAAATGAATGTTTGATTCAATCAAGTATCTTATTCGGAACGTTTAAGTAAAATTAGAATAATATATGTGTGCTTTTTTCAAATACAATTATTTAATTACTATAAATTTATTTATTACTTTTATTGCAATGGTAAAGTGTATTCTTGTTCTTATCTCAATGTAATAACTGTAATAGATAATAATTTTTATAATAAAGTGCCGATTACAGCTTCGTTAGTTATCAAGCTGCAAATTAATCCAAAGCAACTTTTTTTTCCTGCTACGAAGAGGAATTTTATGAAATCGATACTCTTGAAATTAATGTAATTTACGGCTTTTGAGGATTTCATACTTTCTGACTAACGTAAGGAAACATGTTAAAATGTTTAATATCAAAATATTTTGCAACGACAATAATTTATTCCAAACGTAATGGTCTCTGTCAATACTTTCTAATTATTATACGCAGATGAATCGTTCGATTCTTGACTTCATAGTTAACATAAATTTCAGTTTTATGATATTTTTATGATCTTTTGATCATCTTCATGAAATAAGAAGTTTATGGATTATTTATAAAAATGCAAGAGTTCGATGACAACATTATCGGAATGTTGTAAAATTGAATTGTTTTACCCACTTCGAGAGATTATTGTGATTGTAAATTTTATCGGATCACGAATCGATTCTATTATAATTTCTAATTTTGTTATGGATGCTCGAGAATTTATAAATATTCAACTTCCCTGCTTATATCGTAAAGATTTATCTTTCCACCCTGTCGGATAAATCAGTATTCTTGCGATTATGAAACTAATAATTATTAATCAAATAAATTTTCTGAAAATTTTTCAAAAAAATATATATTATGTATACTGCACGTGTGGTTTCCATATAGATGCAATATCATACATCATTTTTATTCATAGGTTTATTATAAGGTTAGCGATGTTATATAATAATTACAAAAGACTTCATATTTTCTTTTCTAAAAGGAATGTTTATTTATCACGGTGAAAGACGAATAAAACTTTTCACTCGGGTTACGGCAAAAGCTATACATTTCCCTCATTGCCTCATCCAATTTCTTCTCTTCCTTTATATCATAAGAAAATAATTATTTTGGTTCATCGACAGATCCAGTCGAGCAACAATTTTCCCCCGTTTTTACCGTATAAACAATCCGCCGCGATAATCGACGGATTTTCTCATCGCAGCGGCAGCGCCGACGTTCTCCTCGTTGCCGTATTCTCAATAATTCCCGTGTGATAGACGTCGTCCACTGCTACGTAGCACTCCTCTTTCACCGTAGCGGCGGCATATACAACATAGCATCGAACGCGGAACGCCGCTGTAATTATACTGTTTATAATGGGGAAAAGGGCTCAGCGAGATTCTAAGATAATGGATCTGTAATGAAGTTGCTCAAGCGCTTGGCATAAATCGCGCAACAATAATAAAACTTGCATTAAGGATCCCTTTGAACGGACACTCTCTCGGCGCGCGCGCGTGCACTTCATTCATGCACCTGCGCGTGCAGTAGTTGTGCTGCACGCGCGCACCGCTACTGCAACAAGTGGTAAAATGCAGACTCACTCGTTAGTCAAGCGTACATATTTTGTTTTCTGCTGCACCGCGCGGCGTAATCGAAATCGCCGAGGAACCTAAACGTTCTACGCTTGCCTCGACAGGATCATATTCACCTTTTATTTCCGCAATCCTTATCGATTCCGATAATTCGCCGATATACACCAATCGATCCTATTATAAGCTACGTAAACCATTCGATTTCCCCCTCCCGATCCCATTATTATATCGTTCAATCGCCGAACTAGACTCGAATTCGCAATGATCGTCACTACACACCAGCTCGTATTTTAATAGCATACGTATAATACACCGGACCGTAGACTCGTATAAAATAAAGAGTATAACAGATACACACACACACACACACACACACACACGTAGAGTATCCAACCGCGCATTCGAATGCGTTATATGTACGCGGTGACGACGGCACGTCATTGTGCGACGGCTCAATCAGCTCGTCCCCCGCGTACTTTTGTTATTTCGCTCAATACGTTCGCCTCGCGCGCTAAACTCGAATTATCCAACTGCAGTGCGGCTGCTGTAATCGCATGGAAATATCCCTCACCCTCGCCCCATCGGCCGGTAGCTATATATGTATTGATCGACGTTGATGGGAAAAGATCATTTTGAAATAGCTCGCCGTGTGCGGCGGGTATGTAGGTTGCACAGCCTTTAATCGAATTAGTGCACAGTCGCGTTGCATCGGCGCTCGCTGATTATTGCGACAGTGGCTGTGTGTATACCGACCGACCGATGCATTATTTTATTGGGATTTAGAGGCGCGAGGGGGCTGATTGCGATTAAATTGTAAAGTAGCGCGCCTGCGACGAAGAAGTGTTTTTATTGCTTACTTAGCTGATGGGAGAAATTGCCTTTGCTGTATATATAGTTGTGTGTGTCGCTTGGCTGCAGCGCAGTCTATTTGCGCTGAGAGGCTTTTTTTTAATGACTCTATAGGTTTTTTTTTTGTGTGTGTGTGTGTGTGTGTGTGTGTGTGTGCGGTGGGGGAGATTGAGATTAATGGAGGTAGTAGGTTTTAAGTAAATTGTACCGAAGAATCTTAATCTTGGATGGAATAAAGCGACGGTATTTTGAAAGATTTTAATTATTAATAAGCTTGATTATTTATGATATATAAAGGAGAGAAGTACGATGTCATAAAAAGCTATAGGTGAAAAACATTTATTTTATTTTTAAGGATTGCGTTTAATTATCGCGATAGCCATTCGAAAGTATATTAAACTAACGTATATTTCTGCAATGACTTAAGTTTTATTCGAAAATAGCAAAGAATATCATAAATTTCCGTCAAAATTGCAAAAATTAATTACTCAATCATTTTAACGAGTTGCTTAATGTATTCATTTTTAATACTTAGCATTTGAGTATCGCCTTGCGTACTCGGCTACTTCTACTTAAGACGTAAAGTTCGTCTCGATGGAATAAAAATAATATATTCTTATGAAATGATTTGGGTCTCATTATTTGCTCGATTAAGTGAAACACCTAAAGCATCGGTAATAATTGTCTAATATTTTTGTCAAAGAAGCATCGCGAACTTTATTACGTGTGTTTAGGATCTTCAAAAAAAAAATCATATTAACTTTCACTCAGGTAAATTTGAAGCCAGTTAAGAAACTCATAAGCTCAATTATTAACTGCTTTACGCGTAAACCGATTAATTCTTTTCGCGATAATGTGTGCACGATAACGTCCTTAAAATTAAGTGTCTGGTATGAAATTTCGCCTATATACATACATACCTATACACGACGTACCGAGAAATGAATAATAAAGCTACGCGAAATCAACTCGCCATAAGGAGTAATCAATGCAATAATTTAAAGATGACTCGATAGTTGCATAAGCTCGCTCGAGTGCAACAGAAAGAAAAAAACGTCTCCATTCCAGTTTGAGAATATCTCCAAATCCGATTATCTAATCGGTGACGAGCTTAGAAAGTTTTTTGCTCTCGCGAAGGACGGCAGCCGCACGAGAAGTTGAAACTGTCGCCAAAGGTCGCGCGCGCGCTCGCGAGAACCAAAGAGAAAAAGGCCAACTGCAGCGACGATCCCTTTAGCATTGAGCACACCTATCGCATTTCTTTTTATCCCTCGCGCAATTGCGCAACGAGCGCACGCATATACCAGTATATCGATAATACGAATTTATCGGTCGGGCAAAAATATCGGATGACTTTTATGTATCCCCCCTACCCGCGGCGCCTAATTCACCCACAATATGACATAATCCACGCGGCGTTGAACGCAGCTGATGAGCCCTGATAAAATGTCCGATACGGAAAACTTATTAAATTAGTAATCCATACATGTGCGTGTGTGCGTGTGTGTATGTGCATGTGTTGGAGAGCAGCAGTCGAGAGAGAACTGAGTAATAGGCGGCAATCAGGCGTAATTAAATATCGAATACTGAGGTCAATGGGAATAATGATAGAGGTCGAGGCGCGCGGGGCTCTTCAAGGCACGCTTTCGTAATTGCAGCCTCTTCGGAGTCTACTAACCGAACGCGCTCCGATAGAGAAATACGTCTTTCAATCATACGCCCATTCTGCTTACTTCTTCTTCATCTTCTTATGATATTGCGCTGCGGATCGTTTGCTGCTGCTGCTGACGATGATTCTTTTTCTTTTCCTTTTAAGTTATAAATGTTGCGCAACGGGATTTTCGTTCGTCTCGGTAAAACTGACGTTATTAATGTGCCTCTTTTTTTTTTTTTAATTTAGGTTGCGGGAAGGATACGAAAGAAAGGTGTGCGCTAAAGATTCATTTTATAGATAATGGGGAAAATCCCCCGGTGATTGATATTTTAATAAAGCCGCCGGCTTATTATCGCTCTAAACGCTTTTGTGTTTGCGTTTCGTGCATCATGATTTTGAGGATATTAAAGCGATTTGAAATTAATACGTTAAAATTGATGATGCTGTTGTTGCGTCAGAGATGAATATTTTGGATGCTTGATCGACAGGTTAGTGTATGTGTGTGTGTGTGTGTGTGTTTATGTGTTTCTTAGAAGAAAAGTGCTATAAGAATTTAAATTGAGTTTATTATTATCAAACTTTGTTGATGTTTAGTATAATAATCCAACATCTCAAACGTTAACGTATTTTAAAATACTATTGATTTTAAATCCTTATAAAAATTGAAAATCTTTCTTTTATGTCCATACTACGAAATTTATATATTTTCCATTCATTCTCTTCAGTAATTAGAATGTTAATTTGAAAAAAAATGTAACGTGCAAATACGAACATTAAATACATATATCTTGATTTAGATATATTGGCGTATAGAATCAATATAAAATGAAAATGAATGTAAATATTATTTAGACAAAAAATTTATTTATGCAATGCATTTTAATATTATTATTTATTAATATTTTTATTTTTTATTTTGTAGAAGAATCTTGAGTATTAATAAAAATATGTAAATAAAATAATTATAAAACATTAAATTATTAGTGAATTTTTTCTAAGAATTCAAAAGCAGCACAAAGGAGCATTTCCAATTAAGGATCATAAGCATTTTAATGTTCTTGTGGTATGATCTGCAAAACATGTGCATCATCTGCAATGAGTAGCCAGATTTTTGCAGTATCGAATGCAAGCTTGAAATAAGTAAGGATAAAAATAATCTTATATTCATTATTTTATTAAAGTGTCAATCTATACATAGTATAAGAAGTATTAATAGAATTAATGAGCTTGTAATTCTCAGCAAAACAATTATTACATGAAAATATTCAGAAAAAAAAATTAGTTTTTCTAGTAATTTGTCACCAATTACTATACTAATGATTAATAATTACATTAAAAAAGTGTTTCCAATAATTTAATTTACGAATTAAAAAATCGAACAATTCAACATAAAAAGAGGAATCCAAAGCTGCAGAGCCTGTAAAAGCATCTCTGTAATGTACATCTATAATTGTCTCCTCGCATAAATCGTCTGGGAAACAAAGTAAAATTATTCACTTTCCATCGTCTCCTGAATTACGGGACAGTCAAGGATAAGTGGAAGAGGCATGAAGGATAATAAACATTAAGAACACGTCAAATCAGGCGGAACTCTTTATTTACATATATAAAAAAAAATCACAAGGACAATAGTGTGTATACATTCATACATTTTTCGCGTAATGCGTTATTACGGGTGTAGCAGGAAAAAGAAGGAGATGAAAAAGAAAAAGAGAGAGAGTTTCGCTCCTCATCTCTCGCTCATACCGACTAGCTTGTTTACCGGTACATAAATAGCTCATCTCTGCTTTTTTTTCCACTCTCCCTCTGCGTTTGCGTGTTCGGTGTGTGTTATGGATGCGTAAAATAGAAATAAAGGAGCATAAGAGAAGTGAGAAGATAGACATATAAGTATAGAAGAAAGAAAGAAGAAGCGATATGCAGCGACATTCGACTCGCACGCGCGACACGCGCGCGACCACCGAACATCCTTCGGCTAATCTTCCGTCCCACGTATCGTTTTATATACGTTTTATTACATATACATATCAATAGTGCATTTTATTATTATATATATTTATACTGGTTCTGTTTTTTTTTAAATCCTTTTATAGAGATATATAAGTCAAAGCGATAGTTACATGCCATTATACGACTCGATGCCAGTGTAAATTGTGTGTGTTCAACATCATTTTTTTTGTAGCTCGAAAATTGTACTGTTAACTCGTTTTTTTTTCGTCTGGGCTGGGATTTTTTTTTGTTGTTTTGCTTGCAACGGAGCGCTCATGCATATAAATCGCGCTACGATGTGTATGTGTGATATAATATCATTTGCAATGTATAGAAAAATTCGTTAAATGACGTTATAGGAAATGCTGCTGTTGCGGGCCTGGCCTTCTTGCTGTCTTTCGGATTTTTTGATCCTTCGACGTTGGTGTCGAATGTCTTCTCCCTCTCTCTCGCTTTCTTTCTCCGCTGATCCATTGGCTCGGCATTACGGCTGAAGTTCTTATAACGCGATGCGGTTAACCTGAGCATGCAAATAAACAGAGAATTTTCCATGAAAATTGCGTGGAAGATGGATTTAGCTGGCGCAATCGCCGCTATAAGGTGTGTTCGAGATGACACGGATTATTGCGTGATATCGATCGGATATATTTGATTGTTGCATCGAGATATTGGTACACAACTTATTCGTATTAGCATTACACGACAGCTGGTGATGAAATGGTACGTCTTGATTAATTATTATCAAGATTAACCTTTGAGCAAAATGAATATCGAACTGTTTTAGCCAACAGGTGAAATTGCTCAACAGATCAAAAGTTAAATGTAAAATAAATATTATTTTTCACTTCGTCTATAATACTTTTTGGGTTAGATAATTTGCATTTACGAAACTATGCAGAAAAGCTTCCAGTTACTTCAATTCTCTATACTTATAACCAAACCCTCTTTCCACGTCCGCACCCTTTTCTCGTGAGAAAGAGCCGCACTGCCATTGCATTCGGTTGCCAAGATAACTCCAATAGCTCGCCGAAGTCGATCATTGCAATAATATTCTTCTCTTTTCTTTCCGCAATCGACCGCGTGGCTCGATTTGTTTAAAAGATATTGCGCGAAGTAATTAACTCGTGGGTGGTATATGGCAATGATATCGCACGGTGAAGAAATTAACTGACTGACATTCTCTCGATGCTATATGTATTTCATCGAGTAAAAAAAATTACACGTTCTTTTCCTATTGTTCGTTTTTATTGATTTCTCGATACTGAAGATCCTACGATCGATTATGCTGATAAATCTGTTTTTTTCTTTTATCTAATGCAAAACATGTGGGTGTGCTAGGAATAAAGAATTCTTTCTGCGCATTGTTCCCGCCGATTCATATTTCAAAATAAATAATTGTATTTTACAGATCCCGCGTCTTGATAAATGCTTATTATAGTTTCATTAAACGAGGGATATTAAAGATCCAAAAATCAAATAAAATCGTACTACATATTATATTGCGTTAACGGGTGATTTAAATCCGGCAGACTCTTTGATTTTGTAAATGTACACGTTTAAATAGGCGCTACATTCGATAGACACGATAGCGAAAGACTATTCAAACAGATGAACAAGCGATCCGCGCCAAAGATAAGATTTAATCAAAATGTTTTTCACCGCCGTTGAGCAGCGAATGACCGAGGACTACTCGCCGATGCCCGAGTTGCCGCGACGGTAGCCGCGAGAGTCTGTTGACATTCCTTAATCAATTGAAATGAGATACCGGCAATCCTCTCTAACTCGCCTATCTCCATTAACTTGAGTAAATAATACGCAACTGTCCGGTTTATTTCATTTAAATGCTAAGGAAAAAGAGAAAAAAAATGAGAAAACGAGTGTCACTGTATTACATATATATATATATATATGCAAGCCGAGTAAGTGGCGCTAGTCTGGCGCGAGGTTATTATAAGAGAGATGTTGCGTGCGAGATAAGCCTCGCCTTTTTGCAAATCGCTAGAGGAGGTGAAAGAGCTGCCGGCGAGAAAAATCGCGTGCGCGCCTCTCGCGTACTATATCGATTTTCAAGCGAAAATCTTCTCGCCTCGGATACTTTGTTTCAAAGTGTTTATACGTGTACGCGCGCCCCGAGGATAAAAATTCATCGACAGCCTGTGGGATATGTATATATAAGTATCATTTGCTCCCGACGCAGATTCGTGTAAGCGAATTTTTAAGGCTTGTAACGAGGTCGAAACGCGAGACTCGTTCGCGCAAGAAGTGTGTTTCCCCCGTGTTTGGGTATAGGCCAATAAGATCTACGTGGGATATCTCTATGAATTTTTTACGCGGCAGGATTGGAGCAATTAATTCGCGCGAATTAAATCTCCAGCGCGGCATCGGACCGACGATGTATAAGTAAAGAGATACTCGACAGAGCCAGGTATAGAAGGGAGAACCGGGAGAGGGGTATAAAAGAAAAAAAAGAACGACACAAAGCTTCAGAAGGATTAGCGCTAGGCTCACATTCCTCGAATAGCTCGTTAACAACCCTCGTGAATAATTTAACGACACAATCAACTGCAGCTTCTCGTTGTAGCTGCACCAGGAAATTCCGTATTCCGGTAGCGCGAAAGCCTCTCATCGTTAAACGACTTTATTAAGGATCGCGGGAGGAAAACGCCCTGGCATTAATTACAAAAAGCTAACATCCTCGGCCTAGATATTCAACAGCTTGCGGAACTTGACGATTCTCTTTCATCTTATATACTCTTTTCTACTGATTTTTCACCATTTACTTGAATCTTTCGACTCGCCCCCCCAAACTTTTCCGATCCATTACGTGTGTATATTGAAATAAATAAAGAAAGGAGTATTTAATATTCCGAGTATTTCCAGAAAATTTCAAAATGCAAACTCCCATCAAATGGAAATTCTCGAGAGAAGAACTTGCAATCGAGAAAAAGTCGAAGAAGAAGGAGAAGAGGAGCCTAACGAGTTATTAATCGCGTGCTTCGCATTATCGGCTGGATGTGGCTCAAAGTACCGAGGCTCATCGAGCAGGAATGCAGCAGGCGTTGACGCGTCGCGGATCATCATATCGACGACCGAGAGAAGAATATTTATGGCGAGGTTTACCTATTCACCGGCGATAGGCGCGCGCGCAACGCCTAAAATACTCGAGATCGCGTGCATTTGACGATGTGCGCAGTGCGAGCTATCGACGCAAAGTGTTTGCTGGTAGTCTGTGACTTTTTACCATTGGTCTGCCGTTACACAAAAGTAAATATTTACAAAGTGATTTTAAAAAGAGTATCCATTTTGTAGTTCAAAATTATCAGTATATGTACCAATCCGAACAATCATCTGTACCATCCCAAAGTACCCACACGTTAAGTAGAAAAAGAACGTGTATATATATGTATATAGGAAAGAAGGGTGGTTAATTCGAACCTCGTGGGGGTGGCCTATTGGGCGATCCAGAGTCGATGTTGTCCTCCTCGGGATGTGCCGCGTTCCACTCGAGGGCGCGTAGAATTTCTGGGGGTATCGGTGGTGCCGTCGGGATGTGGGAGCCCTGCGCGATGTAGCCGTTCTCGTCGGCTTGAAACTGGAGGCTGACAACCTCGCCGTTGGGCGCCGTGTACGAAGTGGAGCCCTGAGAGATCACAACCGCGCCCTCCGGTCCGCCTGCCTTCGGTGAGCCCGACTCCTGGTGGCTTATTCCGTTGCTCGTCTCGAAGCTGCACAAAAATATCACATGGTTATATGCACATATATATGTTATATGTCCCGTATATGTACGGTAGTTTTGCTGCCGCGTAATGAGGATATTCGCATATATATATACGATTGTAAGCCCGAGCGAATGAAAAATTTATTATTTTTGATGAGTTTCGTTGCGTAACGGCTCGGTATAACGGTTCTTCGACATAGACGCTGTAAGAAAGTGAAAGTCTGCAAAATTACAAAGTCCTACCCCACGCGTGACTGCTTCGTACTCGAGCATTGATGAACAAAAAAAAAATAAAATAATCATGACTCGCGACGCTGACAAGTATAGTTGGAATTACCTTTTTCACAATTATAATCATTATCGACGTTTATTTTAATAAACTGTACGCGTGAATATTTCAAGCATTCAAAATTAAGCTTCTTAAATTTCGCGTGAGGCAATGGATTATTGTGCAATGAAATTTGCATATTAAAGTATCGCAATATGATTTATTTATTTCTAATAATACAAAATATTTTCAAAAATTTCTTTAGCCTTTCGATATATCCACTATAACAACAATTCAGTACTTACTATCAACGTGTTTCTACTTTGTTGTCAATTTATTCCGAAAAAAAAGCTACCCAGGCCAAGTCATCAAAATTCCAAACCAGCCCGAAAGCCCAAAAGCTCCGAAACGAAAGCGTTTAAAATCAGCATTCCGCGTGAGCCAGTCGGCCGTCGATAAGAAGATAATCCCGTCCGTCACCTCAGTCTCTCGCGTCAAGGGCCGCAAGTTCCCTCAAACCCACAGAGAGAGAGAGAGAGAGAGAGAGAGAGAGCGAGAGAGACAGAGAGTGAGAGAGGGAGAAGAGCGAGGCGTTATACAGGCAAAGGGGTGTGCCGTACCTCGTGAGCCTTGCAAGAAACTCGAGGCGCTCGTTCTGTCTCTCTCACTCTCTCTCTCTGGTTCCTCCAAACAATCCCCGGAAACCCAATTGCCGAATTCCCGAACTCGAGGCTGGCGCGCGTGGGCAAGAGAGAGAGAGAGAGAGAGAGAGAGAGGCAGAGACGCTTAACTGCGCTACTCCCTCTTCAGAAACCACTCGAACTAATAACCCAAGAACCTTTCCCTCCCTCCTTCCCTCCTGGAAATTCTCTCCCAACGACGCACGCGGGCATAGAGAGGAGAGAGAGAGAGAGAGAGAGAGAGAGAGAGCCTGACCAAAGCCGAGCCCTTACCACTGTCAGGAATTTCAATCGTGGCCGCGACGACGACAACGACGAGCCTTGCATGTACGTGTGTGCGCGTGTGTGTGTATGGAAGGGTTGGTACTCACTTGTTGACGTAGTTGCCGTCGAAGTTGACTTCGAGCTGCTGGGAGGTGATGACTGCGTCCTTATCGGCGCCACCGCCACCCCCGAGGCCCCGTTGGGGCGCCGCAAGGCTACTCGTCGCGCACACCGCGACCACCAACAGTATCTGTAAGACATGCCCAAATCACAAGTCCCTGCATTAGTTCGTTCCACGCAGCTTTTTCAAACTATAAATATATTTCTATTGTTCTATTTTAAGGTGGATCCTTGCATTTCACAATCACAAAAGTTACAACGATAAGTTGCGAATTGATCGTGAGCAATGTTGAACGGTGCAGCGCGACAATACGTGGGCCAGATATACGAGTCGGAAGCTTATACAGAAGCCGCGTATAAAACCGGGTTAAATGGACCGCGTCATAAATACAAATGTCGTTGGGGGCAAGGCACCAGTGGGGGGGAAACTGCACTTTAACCTCAAACTGACTAATCGCACTTTCCGCTGCGCTCTATGCATAATATCATGCCGGAGGTTTCGCCGGTCGGTCTTAGCGGAAAGCCCAAGCTGCTCGTAATGAGCAATTAATTCGACCTCTCGCAACACACAGAGTCACACGTTCCCCGCGGAACAATACCCAAGATTCCCCCTTCTCCATCTCTCTAAGCTTTGCATTTAAATGAAACGCGCCCCCGACAACATTAAAGAATCGACTCCTCCGAATTGCCACTGTGTCGCGGCTCTGAGCGGGATGTGTTCAGAGAATTCACGGGATCGCAGAAAAGAATCGCGGGAGAGGCGTGCGACTCTCCTTTATATATACACATATACGTACACCTGGCATAGACACGAAATCAGGGCGCGTCCCATTGTATACGTATACGGTACAGCGACACGTGCGCGCGTTCACCTTTCTGGCGGTGCTTATACGGCAAAGTCACGAGCGCGCGTGGATGCCGATTGCCCCGCGGGGCCGAAGTCTTTTTTGCTTTTTCACGAGAAAGTTTTTGCACGAGAGCAGCTGTACGAGTAGCAGAATTAATAAGGCCTTCGAATTGTGCTTCTGTGGTTCGCTTCTGTGTGTGTGTGCGGGACATCTCGTTTGATTTATCGAGGTGTGAGATTGACGAGCTGGGAGGGAGGAACAATGCTTGTATCAACGGCTATTAGTCGTGTTTAGTCTGTGGTTTGTATAGGTACAGGTACGTTGAACTTGCGCAACCCGGGTGACGAAATTAATGCTAAAAAGTCGGCGATATCGGCTGGCCTTTGTTTTTTCGTCCGTGCACCAATGAAATGTATCGTGTTTCAGAGGGATAGGAGGATTCGATGCACACGTGTTAATGGGTAATTATGTGTTTTCATTGTTCTTTCTATTACTCTTGGCATTGTTTGCATTTCGCAGGGTTTCGTAAAGCGTATAGTCGAAGAAATGCGCTAATATGCGATTCGGTGATTGGAACAATACGCGACACTATTATGTACCACCAATGAATTTCGCATAAGAGAATTTATCATTAATTTAGCTGGATGATATTACTCGAGGTTCTTTACAGCGCGAATTGTTCAATCTTTCGACACGGTCGAATCAGCGGGCGAAGTAGGCTGCCGATCGATCGGGCCAATCATCCAAACGCGGCCAATTATTTCCCAAACTCGCGCATGCAAATGCAGCCTCATCGACACTCCATGCACTTATATACATATATACATTCGTGCAAAGTACCGCGCGCGCGGTCGAGCAATTTTTCTCCACAGTCTCTCTCCTGTACAGCGACTCGTCATCCGTTAATGAATGAATCCCCCCATAAATACGCGTCTCCCCGCATGTGGGTGTGTTGTGCACATCTGCCGAGCGAAAGAAATGACTTGGATACGAGGCAAACAATCGAGCCGCGCCGGCATGGGTTGGGTCTCGTACCTACACCGCATAAAGCGAATCGCCTCGAGCGAATCGTGTGGCTCCCGCGCCGATATTCGCGGAATTATCTCGAAAGTCACGGAGAGGAGCGCGCGAGGCTTCTACATACATACCTATATACACGTGTGCATAGCGTAGAATGCCCGTTAAAGGGCGCCGCGATATAAGTGCAGCGGCGCGGCGGTTGTAGCGAGCGCCTCGTTACGTCAGACACGTAGAAATGACATTATGAAATACACCGAGGTTGGAGAGTGGAGGGCTCTGGCAATGGCTCTCGGTATAAGAGAGTAAAAGTTTCTAGAGACCGAGGGAAGAGCGAGTGAGTTCGCGATGTTGCCGCAGGCTCGGTGATCGGATGGGATGGAGAGATTAGCAGGTGGATCGTTTCTTAGCGGCGTGTCCTTTCTTTTGCGCGGCTTGCGGAGCTAACTCGAGGTCTGAACGTCGCTCTATTTGAAACTGCAAGTAGTGGACGCTGTCGGTATTTTTAATTCTAGGAAGGTTTGGACGAGTGAGCGGACCACTGCGAATTGTACAGGTGTGGAAACGAGGGAAACGATAAAGCTTTTAGCCTGATGATTCCCAAGTGATGTATCGCGAGGCGCGACACTCCGAGTTACCGCGTAACGAAGTGTGTAGCCTACATATAGGACGCGAAATCGGTTTCCATCTAGTTACCAAACTGAAGTTGGAGAGGAGCGCGCGTCAGTAGCGGAATAGGAAACTACTTTTGGAAGCCGACCGATACTCCGCCGTATTCCACCCTACCAACTGTCGTTAACCAGACACCCTTCGCTTCGTCCTCTAGTTTTGCGTTAATGAGGTAAAGCCCTCCGTATCCAATCGTTCGATCGTTCCATCTCGATATGAAAACCGATTGCACAATGATATATTCAACAATCGTTAACCTCTAGATCGCATCGCTGGTTCCGCGAGTCATCCCCAACGTATAAGCCGCGTATACAAAAGCGCACACGTTTATATAGCCACGTGGCACAGGCGAGAGGTGTTAGCGGGTCAATGCTACCGTTGACATGTTGGCGCGGGATTTCTCGCGGGGCGCAGCAGCTCTCGCTCCACGAGGAAAGAGAAAGGAGCGTCTAATAGAGAGAGAGAGAGAGAGAGTGCGCGGCGCGGAGCGGCCCGTTTGGCATTGCATCGTTCAAGGCCGCGCGCGGATGCACCGTCGCGACGCCCCGGCAATAAAACGATCTGGACGGATAAGCAGCCTCTTTTATACTCCTCGCTTATATGTATATGTGTACGATGACGGGGAGAATATATGCATTAATCGTGGAAAAGCTGACGAAGGTGCAGGTTTAAGCGAATTATTGTTGCGTTCGCGGTCTTTCTCTCCGATCGAGCGGTTGCGCAATACTCGTGTATATATGGTAGAGGAGAGGTTTTGTGTGTGCATCTTGGCTTTTGTTGAAGCAGCGGCGTATATTCGGTGTTGTAATCGTGTGCTCGATGGATTATTGAGGCTGGATTCCTTAAGAACTTTTTTTTTCTCCGCTTGTACGTGTGCACGAATGTTACTTTTGGAGTTCGATTGTTATGGGCTTGAAATTTTTAAGGTCCGTAGGTGGCTAGAGTCGCGGCTGTGTGCATTTGGTTAGGAGAATTATGCATAAATTTATCCATAAAATTTATTGCACAAGCTTTACAACGCGCATTACATCAAAAAGCAAGAAAGACTCTCAACGACAACTCGACCCTGTGAATATCCTTAATCCACTCCATTGTTAAAACAGCCCGAATATGTACACGGTTAAACACATTAAAACCGTCCAGAGTTGCGCACACATAAAAGCCGCACGTTAAATGCGAAACAAAGTGAATCCTTTTAGGCGACACATTTAAAAAATTCATCCAGAAAGTATACGCGATAGATGCAGCAGCAGCGCTAGATAAAGCGTGTTTTATTGTTCGCCGTCCGAATCTTGACGTCCGCGTCTCTCATCTCTCGTTTCTCTCTCTCTCTCTCTCTCTCTCTGTTTGCGTTTGCTCTTTGAAGCGGGGAATGTCTTTTGTGAAGTGCACCGCTATAGCAGGAAAATCAAAGGGACTAGCTGCCGTTGCTGGTGCCGAGTTGCCGCGGTGCCTCCGCGAATAACGTGTATCGCTATCGCGATCAAAGAAAGTGCTTTTATAGTTTACGTAACTCTCGATGCTGGATCTCAAAGCTCCGAGTGGCAAAAATTGGTTCGCTTTTATCGTTCGAGTTCCAAGTTTTGATACGCTTCACAGGTGCACGCGAGAAAGCTTTTCATTCGAATAAGATCGCGTAGAATTAAAATAACCTCATATTTCAGTTCTTAGTAGCATTCCAGTTAATTTGCCGGAGCGTCAAAAACGCTCGAGAGCCGTTAATCACGATGCACATCAGCGGCTCACGTTTTTCGGCCCGATCACGAAGTCTATCCTCGAGTACAAACTATATGGCTGCACGAGCTTCTTTCTCGCCCCTCCGACGCGAAACGAAATGAAAGAAAAAACTCTTGCGGCACGCTGCGGTGGGCAATCATTCAAATTCATCGGAAAGCGAGAAAGAAACTAATTACTCGTCCTCGTCGTCGCGGTGGCTAGAAGAGAATAAACGAAAGACTCGCATTGTGGAGCGACGGATTTCGCAACGAGTTTTGTGTGCCGCTGCGCTCGCTTGCTCCTCTCCTTCGCCTCTCTCCGCTCGCAGAGAGCCGCACATGTATAGGTATAGGTGGATTTTTGCACGACGCCACCTGTTATTACATTCTTCATTAACTATCTCTGCGTCTCCCGCCGCCGACCGCCGCAATTCTCGAGCGACGCGTCCTTTCTTAACGCTTCTACTGCATTTGGAATCGCAAGCTGATTATGTATATGAGATGTGGAATGGCGATGATGCAGAATAAACTTTGTTGTGCAGATCTAATATTCGAAGTGTACGCGGCGAGTTGCAGACTTTGACTGAGTGTATCTTTTAACGATCGTATTAAATGTTTAATTGCGAGTTAGAGGTTATTAAGGAGTGGGCGAAGTGTACACTGTTTGATCTGGGGTTAATCAGCTGATACTTATTACAACGTTCTAATATTCCTCTTACACCATCTGTTTTTTTTTCTTATTCCAATCGCGAAGAAGCTAATACACGAGTTTTTTCATATATACTATTTCAAAATATCCAGTCTCGTGCCGTTCTAACGGTCGACATTTTACAAATAAATAAATTTTAAAAAAAGCGCACCATCCTTGAAATCGCAACTGCAACTTTTCATCTTTCCACGAAGACGACTCATCATGAGTTACCGCATGTATACTTTGCCTCGATTGCAAAGACACTGCGCGCACATTTCGAATTCGAGCTAAAACTTAATCGTAAATTATCTTTAGCACAGCCGTCGCACGCGTATCAGAGCTGCTACTCCATTCGAAAGGACCCGATGTAGGAGAAAAAGAAGCGTCAACGTCGGGGTTGCGAAAGGAGAAAAGCGCGCGACGACGACACACGTAGCGGCAATTATAAATACCGGGAGACGAGCTACATAATAATCATGGTCGAAAAGAATTTTTCCACATTGTCAGCGCGCCTAGCTATAGCCGCCGCGCCATTGTTATCTTTTGCGAGCGCGCGCGACTGGAGAAAAAGGCTCGATCATCCTCTTACACCGGGGCGTTCCGATGCACGTGTATATACGTGTGTGTGTGTGTGTGTGCGTGTCTTCTTTGTGCGACACTCGGCTATTGTGATTTTCATGGCGGGCGCTACGGGCTACGGGGCTACGGGCAATATGCAAGAGAAGAGGAATTCGCTGCAGCCTGTGTGTCGCGAGTGGAATTGAACGGCTTGCATGTCGTTTAGGATGCCAGGCTGTGTATCTTTTATTTTTCGTTCCTTTGCTCGTCGCTGCGAGAGGGAATGAATGCGATTTTGGATGTAATTATAGATTTCATAAGCGGTTTAATGCGATTAAGTCGATATAGTGTACATTGAGGTGCGGCATCATCCATTCTTTGAAGAAAGTGCAGGTTAATCTTTATTTTACGTGGAAGAGTTCGGAAAATATATACGCCGACCGATAATCCCGTGATTAACGATCGAGAATTTAAATATACGTCAAAAGAGCACGTATTATATATGTATATGGGAAAAGAGCGCAGCTTCAAAGTAGAAGCCAATCAGCGATGGGTTGCCACCCTTGCGCCGCGCACCAACTAATTAATTCGCATTCGAAGAGAATTCTCGCGTTCGTCTCTCTTTTGCGGCGCGCGCGATCGAATCGCATATATAAGGCAGTTCGCTCTCCCAATTGCTCGCGGCTGTATAAGTCCCCTCGCCCACGACGCCGCGACGTCGATACATCGAGCGTGGCCCCACGTCTCCGCAGCGCAGACTTTTACTTTCCAATCCACGCCCCGAAAAACTCGGATGGCATCTCTTTCTCCTCTGTGGATCGGTGTGTATAGGTGTAAGAGAGTTCAGGAGGTTTCGCTGAGGTCGATTTTTAATTCGCGTATATATTAAGAATGGCGATGTTTGGGATAATGGGAGTTCGCGGCGCTGCTGCTGCTGCTGCTGTTGCTGCTGTTTCAAGGATTTATGGGAAGAAAGTGGGAATGTAGTTGCGATAGACGAATTCGTCGCTCACGACTGGGTATTGATTTTTTGTGTTTTTTTTTTGGCGTTATGTTTGGGTTTGTGGAAGGTATAGAGGCTTGGAGCGAAGGTTTTATTTAAGATCGTATTTACTTTCGAACATGTTGCACGACGCGAAACGCTGCCATAACAACAAGCTTATCAGATAGAAATTGATTGGATCATTCGCTGCGTTTTGTTGACTTTCCCATATCTGCATCTCAAATTGTTTCTATTCCAAAGTGCTTTATTTGCATTTGGGACGTAAAAGTTTAGCGCGCCGCCGGAGAACATAATTGAGAAAAAGCTTCCAAGCTTGTAAAATTCATTTTCCAAGAGTCAATCTCGCGAATCCAACGTTATTTTCGCGGTGCTCGAAAAAAAAGAGAGAAAATGCCAAAAAAAAAGAAAAAGAAAAAAGGAAAATGGGTAAAGCTGAGCAAATGACGAAGACCGGAACGGAGAAATCTAATGCAAATAAAGCTGAAAAGATTAGAAAAGAGCTTTTTTTTTGGGAAAAAAGGGGCGAGGTGATCGGGTAAAAAGGACAAACAAGAGAATAAAGGAGCGCTAGGAGAGAAATAGATAAAAGGGAAATAAATGAGATTGAATAAAGAACACTCGACTGAGAGAACTAGAGGGAGAGACAAAGACAAACTTCGATTGGGCAACGACGATTGCCGCGTTTACAAACGCGCGCGCGGCCGAGGGTATAAGAACGATCCCCGCTTGGAAACGAGAAAATTACACACGAGGACCGAGCGATTCCGCGAATTACACACGGCGCGCGTTCTTACTCTTCTTTTCTCTCCGTCTCTCTCTCTCTCTCTCGCCACGGTAAAGAACCGATAGTCCGAAAGAAGAGAGAGAAAGAGAGTGAGAGACAGAGAAAAACTGGAAAAATAGCACACCTCGGGGTCACCCGAAGACTTAATTTCCTGTTTCGCGAGAAAGAGAGAGAGAGAGAACAAAAAAACCGCCCAGATAGCGGAATCTATTTAAAGGCGGGGTCACACACACAGCGTCTCTCTATTTTGAATGGGGATTTGGGTAATTGTTGTTTTTGCCGTCGCGTCTCTCTTTACGCAGATTATCGACGCTTCCCCTCTCTCGTACACTGGAAACTGCTAATGCGATTTTATGGCGCGCGAATCGCCCCAATTAACACGTATAGGAGGTCTCGGAGATTATTTTTTGCCGGGACGATATTGATTCTGCGATTTATTACAGCTGACTGTTACCGCTGAGATCGACGATTTCTCTAGGCGATTGTAATTGACTTAAACTACTGAAAATTTTGAATTCATTGGTAAAGTAGTGCGATGTATTACAGATTGATCTGTCGCTACTTTTAAATCTTTAATTTAAAAAAAAGGACTTTCTCTATAATACTTATCCGCACATCTCGCGCATCAACAATTGATCTACATTAATCAATCCTATACATTATACCCATTGAATTCCCTTACAATCAATAGCCTAACCTCGCAACAATCGACATTGTATCCGAAATCAGCGTCCCTAACACTCCCTATCACAACCCACTTTTCCTCACGTGCATCGCCGAATAAAGTATATAATAATCCCCACCCAACTTACCCAACTGACAGACTCTCGCATCATCGTATACTGTACGTATACCCCATTATAAAAGGCTCGTTACTGGATTTTTATGCATCGGCGCGCGCTGAACGTTTGACTCTCGGTGGTCCGATCCGCTCGACGACGACGACTACGATGATGATGAGAGCGAGAGCGTTACATCTTTCTTTCGCAAGGGGCTTATTACACCGGCTGGGTGTCTTACACGCGGACACACCCGTCAGCAGCAGCTGTTACTCATGGACCGACGCTCGCGTATGTAGCACGTGTTTGTATCAGGATATATTCGTAAGACTGGTAGGCGTACATTACACGATAGATAAGGGATTTCAGCTCCTCGTTTCGCGAGTACATCGTTACGATGTATCGCGTTTTTTACGAAAAAGAAAACAATGGGAAAGTATTTCGTTTGAACTTTTATTATTTGAGAAATCCGTTACTTTTTTCTTCGTATCTTACTAAAAATTCTATCTGTAATATGAAAAACACGAAATAACCATTTTTATAAAAATAGCTTTGCAATTCTAAATAAAGGCTCGTTGCGAGCGAGACCGAAACGCTCATTAAGTCCAAATTCGTACAGAACGATCGGTTTGTCAAGCGTCGAGCTTCATTTCAAGCCTTGCACCTACGCGAAGGATTAAACGCGCGTACACGTATACTCACGACGCGCCGAGACGAGCGTGACATACGCCGGGGAATCTACGTGTGTGCAGATACATACATATATATGTATGTATATGCGGTACAGGCGAGGCGCGACGACGCGACGTGTACCGAAGGCGGTGTTATGTGTCATCCGAGGTCGACTCGCAGTTGACTTTTTGACGGCTTTGGCATATGCGTGTCTGGAGCTGCAGCGGCTCGCAAGATTTGCCGTTATGCAAGGACGGGCGCCGCGACGCATCGGATTACACGCGCACCGAGAATTATGCGCCGCGCTATCTCGTTCGTGCCGTTCGCGATACGGTTTAACGGCTGATCGATGACGCACGTTTCTGCGACTGGAGTGAAAAGTGGAAGTTTGAAATTGCTCGTGGAAGTTTTGCATTTTTTTTGAAAATTAATTCATTAACCCAAAGTACCGAGCAGCCGTCTACACCTCGAGAGCATCGCGGCGATTTCATGTCCCATAAAATTGGTAATTAAACGCACTTTCAATTTCCCGCTCCACTCGCACTCGAATGCAAAAGAAACTCACCGCGCTCCGCAAACGTCTTTACCCCGGTATCGCGCGAGCCCTCGACGAATCGATATTTCATCCCCTGGAAAGAACGTCCCCGATTTTCAAGCTCGCATCAAAAGTGTACCGAGGCCGAAAGAAATTCAGCGCGCCAGTCCCGAGGCCAGTGCTCAATCAAAACTTTTTAAACGCGAGTGGACGCGTCAGTCGATCGGTCGCTAAGTGCGCGACACTCGCACGCGATCCATTGCCCCCATCCCTCGGCAACGCGACGGCGGCGCTTTTAAAAAACTCACGCGGCCCGAGCGAGAGGACTCTGGCAACAAAAGTTCGGAAATTCCCGCGTAATCGCGCGCGTATAAAAAGCTTCAAGCCCCGGACCGGACAATCAACAAAAGCACACGTCCACCAGCCACCCACCCTCCGGACGAGTTAATCTACTTGGCTGACGATTTAGTGCGAAACGCTGTAGCTTTCGGTGCGAGCGACGACTGGTGAGAATGTTTAATCGAATTGTGAGGAGCTGCACGAGCGAGTGAAAGCTGGTCATCGAGGATAATTAAAAGCCGCGGATCAAGGGACACTTTGTACGTACGCGGCTCTCTCTCTCTCTCTCTATGACCGATCCCGTTAATGCGATAGTTGGACCCGTAGAACTGCGACGAGCTGGATGATTTTTAATGTATTTGACAATACACGCGTTAAAAAATTCTCGCACGTCTCTAGAAACGTTTGCGAAATTGCGTTTGAATAATTGAATGCCGGATTTTAATTTTGCAAACCGTAAGTGCGGGAATTAAAAAGTTTTTGATTAAAGAGGAACACCGGTACAAAGTTCATTTTCAAATTATATTCTATATGTATTTTATAAAGCGTGCCAATATAAGAACGCTTTAGTGCGCTGCAACTTCCTATAATCATATTGTTATTAAAATTTAATTTAACAATAGAGTAACCGAACGTTAAAACTTCATTTATAATTACCCAACATTTTATGAATCCTTTAAGAAGCTCGAGCGATACAGAATTATTCATTATACATTGTAAAGTTGTACGCGTTACAATTTCGTGCGCGGTGTACCGTTTAAAAACGAAGACGCGGCGGCTGCAGCTATAAGAGTCCGCTAAATAAACATAGCCGAGGGATAATGTCGGGGTAATTAAGTGTAAACCCGAAGGCAGAATTACGTGCAAGTAGCCGATTATGTATATACATATTGTGCGCATTACAAAAAGCGAGTATAGCAATTACTTATGAAAGGCGTCCGCGCGTACTTCAAAGCCCCGGCGAGGGCTTGGATATAATGGCGAATTCAACGTATAGACTTAGCCCATAATGTTTAAATATGCGATGCACGTAACGAAATTCGAACGAATGCACGCATCGATAATTGTTGCGACACGAGATTCTCCGTAACTTCGATCTTTCATAAATATTTAAAGTAACGTTCAGTGAATGGGCTGTTAACCTTTTTTTTGCGCTTTACGCCCATCTATTATTTAACATAATATTTATTGTTTTCCATGTGATGAATATTTCAATATCTAATAATTGTATACTTTTTAAAGAGCTATTCTTTAGCATGCTAATTAAATTCAATGGCTTTGTTTAGCGAGTGAAAGAAATATCTACATTAGCTCTCAAAGTAATTTTTTTATTGCCTAGCGACAAATTATTCTTTAAACTTACTCTGAATACATTCGAGTAGTAACCCAATAATTTAAAATCTGCAAAGTACATTGAAAGAGAAGAAAAAAAGTTTTTATCTGCCGATTGCCATGCAGTTAGCGCGAAAAACTAGCATTGAGCACATGTAGCGCAGGCTAATCCACGTCTGCAAACCGTTGAACGTGGAAGCTGTAGGCCTTCGATGAAACGGCGATATAATTGCTATTGAGTCACGCATTTCGGCCTCGCTCATCCGCCGCGCACGCCAATATAACGACGCTTCGATGAACCTTCGCGCCTCGTATATATCGTACGCAAACATATATTTTTCCCGACATTAGAAAATTGCGTATAGGATAATTTTGAAAATTTGCATAACCCGCCGGCCGGCAAAGTCTTGGCGACTTTGGTAACATCTCAATTGGCTTTCATTTGTAGCGTAATTGCGCCTGGTATACATATTATACATATACATGCAGACGTGTACGCGGCAGTTGGCTTTCTCATTAACCCTAATTTCAAGCGGTGCCTGTCTCGCGCCATAGTCGTGGATTGTAATAAAGCGGCAAAATTGTACAGTCGTTTAATTCGACAAAGTATAAGTATAAGGTGGACCGAGCCAGTCGCACTTGTAATCGACGGCTTTTAGTTTGTTTGCGCTCGCGCGCCTCGTCGTCGTCGTCGTCGTGACGAAAGTCCCTGCTTCGTGTATCAACGAATTATTTATGATGAAAATAAATATATTATTCAAAAAGACGCGCGTTACCTAAGCTGTTAGAATGCGTGCGATTTTGCCAGTACGAATATAATGTCTGAAGTATATTTCGTTACGTAAAATTGTGCGATGCAACCGATTAACAGTCATAATCCATCAAGCGCGTCTGTCAAGTTCTATAAATCCAATTCGATGCGTTAACGGCTCTTCTAAAAGCTACGAAACATTCCGCCAGCTATATATTAAATGCAGAAATTGGATTCTTATGCATTAAGTAAAGTATGTAACAACCGATCGATTTCTTCCCAAAGCTTCGGCGAAAAGCATCAAATCGTCGCGCCAAATTATTTCGCAGCCTCTAAAATATTTCACCGCGGCCGCTTTGATCGTGGCGAGAGAGGGAGAGACGCCGTCGTTATATGAGAAAAAGCGCGATGAATTATTTAGCGCAGCGGCTCGCTTCTTTCTCTTACCGCGGAAAAATCGATCGAAAACATATATATGCGCGCGGTGCGACCGTATATAATTAGCGGCCGTACGAAGTAGCCGCTATTACTTTCACTGTGCACCGCGGAGTTGGCGTGCGCGGGTTATAGTTCGGGCTAATCTCGATCGCCAGCCCCCCTGCAGCCGCGAGCCGATTCTTTTTCCTCCGTGCGATATTCGCGACTGTGTATGTTTCATAATTTCGCTTGTGCAAAGGCGCTTCTCTCTCTCTCTCTCTCTCTCTCTCTCTCTCTCTGCAGCTCACACTTGTCGCGCGGCGACATTTAAAGTTGCTTGAAATGAAGTTATTACGCGCGAGTTATTATTTATTGATTCTCTTGCGCGTTATGTCATTCGCTGCGGATTGTGCGTATAGGCAGCACGATAGAAGTTACCGGAGAAAATAATAATCGCCCGCGGTGCATTTTGTTAAGAATCAATGATCTATTTGTGTATAGCCGAGCACGATATAACGGATGGATTTGAATATTATTCGCTTTCGTAATGAAAAGCGGCGCTCGGATGAATATTCACGAGATTCGCTCTGTCTTGCCGGGGGACAATATAACGCGATCGAATTTTAATAAAATCCATCGCGTCTTCGTTATATTTCAAGCAGCTTATTACATCAAACAAGTGTGACTTTGTTTTGAAAATCAATTATTTCGAAAAGCGCTAGGATCGATACGAGCTCTTTGATCCCACTGCTCAAATGATTAATCCCAACTGCCGATAAACGCGATTGCGTTGAAGATGATAGTCAAAAGTCGGTTTATATCCTATTCGGGGCGTCGCGAAAGCATACATACATAGGTGAAAGAAGTCGAAATCCGATCCGGCGCGCGCAGATCTCCTCCTCCGCGCCGAGCATTAGCATCGGCTCTCTCGCCCTCAGCATTTGCAATCATTATGCCGCGGTTATGGAGAGGAAAACCGGAAAGAGGCGAGTTTCGACGATCGGATGTCTGTCTGGTCTCTCCCGGACGAGATGCAAAGCTATGCAAAAATATTTCGCTCCTGCGGACGCGCTCGAACCTAGGGGAGAATATTTATTTCCTCTCTTCTCTCTCTCTCTCTCTCTCTCTCTCTTATTCGCAGCGAAAGGAGAGAAGATTAGACGAGGAAAAATAACGAGGCGAAGGTGGAATAGTTTAAAGGGCTTAGGACCAAGTGAGCGAAAGCACGGATTTGTATCTCTCTCTCTCTCTCTCTCTCTCTACTTCTCTCGCGCGCCCCTTCCCTTTGTCGCGGCAATTCTCTCGCCGCGTCTGTTTTTCTTCGCAAGCGCGCGCGAGAAGTGAACAGCGCGAAAATTATGGCCCCCCCTGCAAGCATAGCCAACCAACCCTCCTGCAGTGTGTTACAAAATTAAATGGCCCGCCGAGTTTAGTGTATAACCGTGGAAGCTACCGAGGCAGAATGAATCGGCGAATTTTAAGCGATGGTATTCTCGCTCAAGGTGTTAGGCTGGGCTTTTCGACAATTGCGCGCTAGAGATTACGAGATTAGTCTTTTCTTTTTGTTGCTAGAATGTAATTTATATAATATTTATATAAGCAATTGGAAGCTTTTGTACAGTGTTTATCTTTCATAACGATTCGAGTGGTTTTTGTGAAACTTGTTCACGAGATAAGTATGCAGAAATCGAGGCATGCACTTAACATTCTTAAGTGATTTTGTAAATAATATAGAATTCTTCCCGAGTAGAACAATATACGCAACACTACGACCAGTCGTTAATATCTCGAAAATTATAATTACCCTGCACGCACAATGAAAGCGGGCAAGAGAGGCAGGAAAATGTAAACACACACAAGTGTGCACCGAGTTAAGAGAAAGGGAAAAAAAAGAAGAAGTAAGGGTGAAGAAGCAGGCAGCGGTGGCAGGCCCCAAAGTCTACGAGGCTGAAGTAGACAGCGACGACGCTCGAAATTTCCCGCAGTCCTTGATGCTTCTCCACGGCGCCATTGACTCGGGCGCGCGCACCAGAAGCAAAAAAGAAAAACACACCGGAAGAAAGGGAAGCAGAGGTGGAGGAGGAGGAGGCGAGATAGACCCGTCGTCTCTCGCGGGCACTTCGCATAATAAATAGTAGCCGTAGAAGAGAGAAAGAGAGACCGAGAGAGGTATAGCGGAGGTTTAAAAGGAATAGAGAAAGAGAGAGAAGAAAAAAATGAGCGAATCCCATTCTCGGGTGGGCTATGGGCTAATGCACCCGGGACTTTTCTACCCTTCCCTTGTCGAGTCGCAGTAGTGCAGCCTCTCTCTCTCTCTCTCTGTGTGTGTGTAGGTGTTCTCTGTGCTTATATATATGGAGCGGACACTCGAGGGTTCGTAAGTGCGTACACGTGTCCCGCAATTCGCCGCGGCTTTAATTAGCTCTCAACCGGCGATGAGGTTTTTCCCCCAAAAATTCAAGCCGCGAATATATTCTCTAGGTCCCTTTTAATTCGCGGATAAATATTATACTTTAATTTCTGCTGCCAAGGGCTGGAGATTAGATTAGGACTGGTTGATATGGCTGTTGTGTATGGAGGGTAGATGATAGGGAACTGGATTGTATTGAATGCACTTTTGGTTGTTATTGGATTTTGAGATAACTCGAAATTGCGTTTACGTGAATTTCATTAAATATTTGAGTGCGGCAAGCGTGATTGGAATGTTTGAACAATAGTTTCACCATAGCTTTGCATAATTATGACGAGCGATTTTAGCATTTGCTATTCTACACGTTATTTTATGAAGACGATATTACTTTTTATAATGCAGTCGAAGAAAAAACGAATGGTTCTTTCTTTTTAATAATTAAACATGACAAAGCTGCACTTTATCGATTATAAAAGCTAAATTTTTTGTCAGCACTTTAGCAAAGAAAAGAATGTTTGTTGTTAATCTAAATGTACCAACATTAGTTATGCAGGTCTATTAAAAAAGACCAACTGAAATGATTATGCAACGTACCGCTCAATTTAATGTTTCAGAAATACAATGGGTCTTGTATTCATTAATTTAAAATGTATGAGATGTAACATTTTTCTTATTGTATCTTATTCATAACCTCAGACACATTGTGGTGGGATTCGTAATTTTACATTTTTCCTTAGCCGTAATAAAAAAAAAGAGTGCGTCATTCTCATTTATGATTTATTAAGATTTACCATTGCCTACCATTATTTCAAATCAAGAGTTTCCATTATGAAAGCGATCTTTTAAAATATTCCTTTTTATATAATACCCGTGGGGGGGTATACTTAATTTTTATTAAAACAAAAAAGAAAAGGAAAGAAGCTACGCGACTACTGCTTTTACTTCAAGTGTTCCTTAACCACCTGTAAAAGCTAATAGGATTAAGTTAATGCCGGGATAAAAGTAATTTCAGATTTTAAATTATGAATGGAATGAAATAAATTTTAAATGAAACAATTTTATATACCGAGAGGTTTTAAATATGACGCAGGTACCTCTACCGTAGCTCTCTTTAAATTAAAATTATGAAACGGAAAAAATTTAATCTGGAGAAAAGAAAATGGAAGGTCCAACGCGCGCTAAACACTCGAACCGTATAATAAACGTGAAACATGAAACTTTGATCTATCAAACGAAAAAAAAATCGAATATTTTCGCAGCTGAACCAACCCCCGCTGATAACAAAAAAAGAAGAAATCGTTTCTTTAAGCTCCAAGTTAACAAATATGACTCTCAACACCGCTCGCGAAAAACTTTCAACGCTACTTCTCAAATCAAACACTACTAATAAATCCACCTCGAAATGAAAAAAAAAACAAAAAAAAAACGATACAAAATCAATTAAGACGCACTAACCTTAGCGCTCAGCATGATCGATGCACAGCAGCAGCAGCAGCAGCAGCGAACTTAAAATCGAAAAACAGAGCCGCGGACGACAACGCAAAAAAACTCGAAGATGCAGATGCGCGAAGATGCGGCTGCACTGCTCTTCTCTCTTAACTCTTCCTACGAAGGCGAGGCTCTTTATATACACGATGCGACTCTAGCGAGGTAGTGGCCCGACTCTCCGGTATAGGCTAGCGAGAAGCAGTGAAAGGGGTCATCCCTGCCCTCCTCCGCCCGTCTATTCTATCTGTCGCTCCTACTACGTGCTCGTGTGTGTGCACAATGCACGTGTGTATATGTGTCTCTACGTACAGTCGGCGCATCTTCTTCGGTCGCGTCTCGCGTATAGAGAGGCAGCGAAACGCTGACTAATTTTTTCTCTCTCTCTCTCCTTTTTTGCCCGCTCTTTTAGCGAGGTATGCATGCGCATTGTGTCTTTCGGTGTGTGTGTGTGTGTGTGTGTGTGTGTACATGTACGCGTATAATATCCTGATCCGGATGCAGACGCGTGCCCTCGAGTCCTTGTTTCTTACTCTCTTCTCTGTGCAGTGCCACGCGATAAATCCTTGCGGTGCTGTGGAATTCGCGGGGATCGCGACGACAGGTGAGTTTGGCCGTGGCGTATAATATGCCACATATGGAACGACTTTTTCCACGGATTTTCGACTGTGGCTGGGTTGGTTTTTTGATTGGGGTAACGAAGCCATTGGATTGACGGGTCAGAATCAGGAAATGCAGCCCTGCCGGTTGCATAACGGAAAAAATATGATATCGCGGCCTGTTTATTAAAGTAATTATGCAATATTGTTTATCGCGGATGAATTATAAGTGTTGAGATTGAATTATTGGATGGATGGAACGTTATACAAGCTCTCGTGCTCTGATGCGTCATGGCTTATAACTAATAAATAACAACAATCCTGTTTGTTGTCATATTCCTCGGATATGCTGCTGTTTTTATACACGTGATGCTATCCACGCGATGAACATTTATTTCGAAAAAAGAAAAACGGTATTGACGTTAAAAAAAGATATCGATGTCGCAAAAGTACCGTACACAAATTCAATATGCATTTAAACAGTTGGAAACGCACTCGGCGTGTACAATGCGGCATTACCCGGATATTAATTTTAGATTTAGAGATCCAATACAATAGTTGGCCAATCCTGGGGGATCCGCCATTGATGAACAATGATTTTTTGTTCCTTATCCAGTCGACCATCATCGGTTGCGATGTTTTCGAAGAGAGAGAGAGAGAGACCATATACGCCCATGGACTTGTAAATTTTCAGCCTGGTAACATCCAGACGATTTTGCAAGCCACCACGCGAACCTGTACTATTGTAATCAATTAACCAAAATATTTTCTTTCTAAAATTAGACGGCGATTAATGGTGGAGGCCTATTTAGGTTTCGCACTGTGGGTTGGAAAGATTGCCACAGATGCATGGCAAAACGTGTCCGCGATCCATTTCGGAATAACACGCATCTGGACGTGTTCGCGTGTGCTCCGTTCGTATAGTTACCCAGGAGCGGTGAATTTTCTCTCGAGACCGTATGTTACCCGCGCGGGTTAAGAAACGTGGAAAAAGGCTATTCATCGGGTCAGCGATTACTGCTCGCGATATGCTTAGCTCCGTACATTTTTGCGAGAAAATGGGAAACTTTATTGATGTCGTTATTTTACCTTCCCAGAGTATATAGTTTCACGTTGATGCTTTAGATTTTAATATAGCGTATCGATCTAAACAATATTTTCATATTGGATCGAGTTAAATGCTATTTTGATAGCATTATTACCGATGTAACTCGCTGTACCGCATCATTGTCTGGTGCACATTATTATTAATAATTTAGTGTGGTCTATTATTGAATATGGAGATAATCTATTTTGATAGAATTATTAATAATTTTAATAATGCTTCATTGTTGTAGAATATTTATTAAATCTTTTTCGTCGAGCAGCCTTTTTTCTTCACATTCGGCAGTATACGTTATGCTTATTATAATTCATGTTTAATTACTCCTATGATTAATATGCAATTATTGGTAGTATTCGCATTGATCTAGTTAAACTGTACTGATACCAAATCCTCTGACGGGAAAACTCGACGTAACAAAAAACTATTTCTCATTTCATCGTTAAAAATTAGGACTGCATTTTCTGATTCGTAATACGACTTTTAGCAGACTTTAAAAGCAAAAACTTCACTTACAGCATCGCGACTTTGAAAGAAAACATTGTCCACGATTGGATCGATAAAAGTACATCCCCGGGGTAAAGTACATTTTATATTTGCAAGACATTTTGTAAATAAACTCGCGCGAGCTTGGGATCCTTTTTCACGACACGGCAAACTTTTTTTCGTACTTCACGAAATGCGCGATATTTACCGAAAACATAAAAAATTTTCCCGCGAGAGCTGATTTTGATGGACTACTTTTTGAGTTGAAATCCCTGAGACTCGTCACATTTTATTTGAACCATGAAATATAGCATTTTCTGGACTACGGAAAGTGACAAATGGATTTTTATAGCGCCAAAATTAATCTTCGAGAAATTTCCTAATGCTGAGGCAACATATACTTCATGATCACGGAAGCAATTTTTCACATTACAATTCCTTTTCATAAAAAGTTTATTCTATACTGACACTCATAGATAAATGTTATCTAAAGCACTATTTGAAAAACTTTTATTCTACTGTCTTATACGCTAGTTCCTGAATTTGTAACTGTTATTATTCGTTTTCAGTTTTCAAAATACAGATTGTTATTTAAAAGAACAATAACAGTGAATAATTAAAAGGTATTAACTTTCCAGCTGGTTTGATTACATGCGATGATGATGAATTTCAACATTTTAATGGAATTTTATTTATGCTGTATTCATAAATATTTTCGGTTTTATTACGAGTGTTTTTCGATAGCACCCTTTTGTTGAAATTCAAAATGATTTTTAAACAATCAATTCTTATTTTCTGCAAATTGATAATAACGCATTTTAGAAGTAATAGTAAAATATAGACTGATTGTATATTTTGGAAAGTTTCACCCTTCTACATGGTCGCAGTACTAAATCTTGATATCATACCAAACCTTGAGGCAATTTATAACCTAGAAATAAATCTAGTTACAAATAACTCGAAGCACATTGTCTACTTTGAAATCACTCGAAATCTCACACAATTATGCTCTGAAAGAAAAATTTTTCATTTCTCAATATCCTAGAACGACAATATACAGCGACGAAAGTTCCTCGCAAAACTTTTTCCACTATCCGCGCGGTTGAAAAATAAATCTTTCATTTTGCGCTTTGTAAAGCTCCACTTTAATTTAATCGCGGATTATCAATAACTTTTATTGCGGTTCATCATTGCACAGCCGCTCGGGTCTGGCGGTGCGATCTCTCAAGATTGGTAAATGCACCGAGAGGCGCGATATCGTTCCTTATATCCTCTCTCCTCTTCCGCACGTCCAATACCTTACATCCCATATAGATTCGGCTATTTTTCCACGATCGAAATCCAATTTTAAGTTTCGCCTCGGACTTCCACTCCACTGCTACTTCCTGTGATCATCCTCAGGCTAAGCTCAATTTCTCTCTCTCTCTCTCTCTCTCTCTCTTTTCCCATACCATTCGGGTTGATGCAGTCAGACCGCGCGCGACCTCACCGTGTGTTAAATTGTGACGGGGCTAGAGAAATGAGGGGCAAAAAAAGGTGAATCTCTCCTCGGTTATTCGATTACGCGAGTATAGGGTCAAGCTGATCGTATAAAGAGCTTCCGAATCTCCCCGAAGAAAGCTGCAGCGAAATGAACGTTCGCGCTTCCTCCCAACGTTAAGCGAATCGATTGGAATAATTAAGCGGGTGGTAGCGTGTAAAATTTTGAATGCTTATAAAGTCAGTCCTTTATGACTAATGGCATCCGTCCAAAAATTCCGCGTAAACTTCGCGGCGATGCACGTCGTTGAATTGGAAGCGATATTTATAACTGGAGCTTTAATTGCGGCTAAAGTGCGCTAAATACTAAAATGATTGATCCATTAAAGTACTTTAAGTTACGAACAAGTTATCTCTTTTCACCAACAACTGCGTTCTACTATGTAATACAAAACCGTAAAATAAGCGGATTCCACGGGATGCGACATACCGGGGAATCGACAGTTTTTATTTTTACGCTATGTAGTTTTTTTATGTCAAGGCAGAGTAATCATTTTACACCACTTTTATATCATCCAATTACAGAAGGCAACGTGTTTTGTACAGCCAAAGAAATTAACTTTTTATTTTTAGACTTTATATTTTATAGGTCAAAATGCCGTATATAGTTAATTCTATACTTTTTAATCGATTCAAATGTCGATGTTTACATTTTTGTAACGTGACGCACGTGACGACAACATTTACAATGCAGCAATGTTTTTGTGCATCATCGAGCCAAAAAAAAGGATAAATTCTCCGTTACACCGATCAACCACGCCAAAAATGCGCATATATGTAAAACAATGTAAACGCACGAACCCGACCCGACTTTGCGTAACGTCGCTCCACATTCATAAATGCAAAGATCAAAGAAAAGCGCTGCAGCTCACATACGCACGCGCAAACAAAACGAAAAAAAAAACAATCAGTGCAAAAAGTGTCACAGGATAATTTCGCATTCGATTGCGCATAGACTGCGTAACCCAAACCCGGCAACAATGCTTTTTTTTCTCCATTATGTTGATGGATCTCGCTTAGTGGCGCCAAGTGCCGAGAGCCAAGTGTCCTCTCTCTCTTCTGGTATACATATATACACATATTTTCATTTACACGGGCGGCGCGCAGCTCTTCTCTCGTATCAAAGCGCGAATTTCCGTCGCTGATCTCTCGAGAGCGGCGGCGCATCGTTTCGAGGGTCCCCCGCGCAAGTCCTCGCTCTCGCGCCCGCGTGCCGAGAGGATCGAAGCTATCGCGACACTTGGCGAAAGGATAGTTGGCCCTTTGAGCGCGTGTCCTCCTGCCCCATCGATCATGTTTCGAATGTTTCGCGATCGACCGAAAATTTTCTTCACGCTTTGCGCAATCATTGGATATTCGAATCCAAAGTAATAGATGTAATCGCACGTCAAATGCACAACGGAGCTAATTAATCCTTTCAGCGGTCGAGATTCTACCATTAGTAAGCAAATTGAATGCATTGGAGGATTAAGTACGGTCGATGTAATTGAATTAGGGGATTTTTTTCGCAGCCTCGAGCAAGTCAGTGATGGTATTTAAGCTGTATAATGATGATTTACGAGCCGTTGGTGGGGGCTTTCTTTTCGTCGTGTACGCAGTCCTCTCCGAACTTATAACTGCCGAACCTATTGGTAATAATGCTTTACGACTCTCTCCGCGGTGCTTACGCGGGGATTAGCCTCTCGCCGATTGATTTATTAACGAAAGATGAGGAACGGTGTTTATTAAGTCGCCGAAGACACACAGACGCGTCCGCGCGATCCAGTAAAATATGTACAAAACTTGGGCATTGTTTCTGCGGCGAGTAAACGAGGGGCTAGAGCAGGAAGCGATAAAACCAACTGGCCGATATTACGGATGATCGAGTCGCGACGATTCGAGGTAGTTATGGATTACAAGGATGCACCTCTCGAGTGCCATAATCTCGATAATTTACGTAATTTCTAAATTTAATGTAGTTATGGGTATCGCGCTGTCAAACGGTATACACTGTATCATAACACTGCACATACACGCGCGCACACGCAGCTCGTAGAGCTTAGCCTTAAGGATTAAAGTATATTTTTATTCGATTATGCGCGCCAGTCGCAATTCCCAGTTACATCAGCGCCTTCTGCAGCTGCTGTATTTCTTTTTCTTCCAAGCTTCAAAATGACCTACCTGAATATAAACGTTTCATAACGCGGTAATTGCCCCGAGGACGAGTTCAGGCTCTCTATGTGTAATGTCACTTTCGGACGGCCTGGAAATAGGAGAGCTCTTCTCATTCGCGCTCACCGAGAGCTTAATTAGATTTAATTTTCGCTTTTACTCATATACGATAGAGACAACGAGTTTTAATTTTGCGAATCGCTGGCTGCTGCTGCTGCTGCGATTGAAGTGTGACGCTATACGCGCGCGATTAAATGACTTCGTCTTCAAAATATATTTTTATCCGCGGTGTATCTCCGTATGTGCGGTTCGATCGCTATTTTTATAACCGATTGTCTGTATGCTTGATTTAATGCGAAGATCGGAGAATCTTAATTATCGAATTATTTGTTTTCTATGGAGATTCTAGAGATGAGCAATTAGTCGATGGCCTAGAAAGATCTGCTTCTTTTTTTTATTCTCCATTCAAGAATTGCTTTTCCTTCCTCTTTTTATAATTGAGTTGTGTTGTGTGGGGCGACTATGCAAGATTTATCGCGTTTTGCTCAATTGATTTTTATATCGACATATGTCTATCGGCGATGCAAATGATATCTGATGTATAAAGTTCGTTTTATTATTCGTCTATAAAGGCAATTAACGGTTTGTCGGCATGTTTAGATCGTAATTTTCCAGCTTACAAAGTTTCTAGTAGATTTTATTGACTTGTAGCAATTACAATCAGTGAACAGCTTTAGCTTTTAAAGAGGAGATAATGAGTCAGTCCCTAACGAGTAAATAGATGAAAAGCATACTGAAATACGTAAAATCAATCCTAAACAAAAGATCCTTACGTTCCGGTGGCAAATAAAAATCAAATTTTAATCCAGTCGCCAAATGTGACTCATCTAAGTATCAGAATAACAACGGCTATAGCCATGGTTTAAAGAGGCAAGGCTCGGAAATAATAACAATCGCATCGATTTTCCGGCCGCACTGCACACCACCTTCGCAAAGTCCAGCTCATCCGCGACTCGCCTTCGACATGCAAATCGTAGCCGGGAGTATTCGCGCGGCTTTGAAAAATGTTTCTAATAACTTCTCCGCATCTTCTTCATTATTAGTTGTTTCTTCTTCGTTTTTTTTTTCGTAAGGCGCAAAAGCATAAATAATAATCGATAGGTTGCGCAACGAGGCAGCACGTATTCCGGGAACGAAGGTTATTACATGAGCTGAAATCATAAAAGCTCTCGCAGCAGCAGCAGCAGCAGCAGCAGCGGCAGTGGCAACAACACAGCACACGCGGCGAGTGCAAACAGAATCTTTTATTAATAAAGCAAGCAGGCAAGCAAGCTTTTTTCCAAGAGAAGAACGAAAAAAAGAAGAGTCGCCGGTGAGGAATGAGAAAGAAGAAGAAGAAGAAGAAGAAGAAGAAGAAGTAGGGAAGAAGAACAAAGAGAGAAAACGTCTTGCCACTTTAATAAGAGGCGAACGCGCGAGATTTAAGGACGCGTCTGTTACGTGAAGCGCATTAATACGTTCAGTCGGGGCGTCGGCAGCGTCGGCAGCGACGGAGACGCCGCGTTATATATATATACGCCGGGGATATATAGATAAGGCGTTTGGCGGGGTTTCAACTTTCAATTGCCACGGCGCTCCGGTAAGCTCGGCTCGGCTCGGCTCGCGCTCGCCCGACGTCTTGCCCCACTATACACGAGAAAGGGAAAACTTTAAGGGCGTTTCTGTGGCCCTGAAGCTGCTGCCGCTGCGAGCTCTTTTTGCGCGGTTTTACCCCTTTTCTATTTCCTTTGGAATTAAGTTTTAACGCTGAATGAGGCTGGGAAAGGACGCCTTGAGTAGGGTTGCGAGGATCGAATCGAAGCCATTTCTTGGATACAGTAATTGTGGTGTTGCAGAGAGCAAGAAAGTTGGTGGCAAAAATGGGATTGCACGATAATTGTATTTAGGAGCGCAGCAAAAATTTAGTTGATTCTGGTAAACGTTGCTGTACCGCATCTCTTTTTATACGCTTTCGTTTATCTTTTACAATTTTAGTTTCGAGCTTCAGAATATTCTGTTATTTTGTTAATTATGCATGTAAAACCGATGGTTTGAAGAACTCATCCATCTCTGACGAGCGGTGAAGAACTTACCGTTTCATCCAAAAAAGAAATTACTACAAAATTAATGAATTAAATTTATAATTTATAATTATTATTTTAATACATTATTTTCTTCCTTCAATAATCTAGTAATTTATTTTTGACGTTTTATCCTGTAGACTGAGACAGGGTCCTTTTCAGCGTTCAACTGAGATGCCACTATCTTCATCACTCGACTGAGATGGAACGTTCTTCGACGCAGACAGCGATATATAATATCTTGAGTTCATAGCAATGTACTCTTTTTGTAATGAAAATCAATTCGTTCGTGTAAAGTTAAATCGTGTATTAAAATATTTATAATTTTAAAATATTGATTTATTCCAATACGCTATTATTTATCATTACAATCACAATAGAAACGTAAAGAATTATGATGAAAATAATAAAGATTGTTTTAATGAATGAGTTGAATCGGTATATCGCTTGAAAATCACTGAAAATCAATAAAACAAAATCACGTAATTGATAATGGCAAATTGCACGTTATTCTATTCCAATATATCCTTTGCACACACTAAACATTTTCGAGCATGATCTGAAATGACTGAAATTATCACTTAGCGCTCTCTAGTAGTGATGCGGCAAATCACGAGATAACGAGGGAAAGGAAGAGATCGTGGTGCCGACGAGTCACTGACGGTTGAGATTATCGTGTGCGAGTACAGCCTGAATGAACTGTACTATGGTGTGCTAACTTACCGACTGATGCGATGCTTAGGGATATCTTTAGAATGTACCGATAACGTAAACATCGTTATTGTTTGGTATTCTTTAAGATGCTTCAATCGATGAACGCCAGGTTTTTAATATTTAAAGCGTCACTCCTATAGTCATATATATTCTTTGATTTTTTTCCACTTCAAATACTATATTGATCAATAGATGTACGATGTTAGACTATCAATATTTCCATAATCAACTAATTATTTTTATTTGCTAAAAACTATGCACGTAATAATTTATTCAAAAATACCGTTCCGATGAAGATACTTATCCAAAGAAAATAAATGTCAGGGAGTGTGAAAAGACAATGGAGCACAAATAATGCAGGATGTTTTATATAGATTTGTATAGATTTTGTAAATAGTTTTATTTTACTTATTTTAGTACAGGACAAACGTAAAGAAATACACCATGAAAAGAAATATAATCATTATTACGATCGATAACTATTTATTCATGAGAGACGATTCATTGTGCAATTCATGTGCTCATGACATTCTAACAATAATTTTTCCATCTTTAACACGATAGATCTCTATTTTATTAAGATTTTTACATAAAAAGAAGATGATTAAGATTCGTAATTTGATTCAGTTATCGATTGGTGCGGAGTAAAACGAACAATAAAATACCGCAGACCATTTGTTATTACTAAAAAATTATAAATTAATATTACTTCGCGATTTCAATATATCATATAACTATTGCATATATCAAATTCGAAATCATCATTGAAATATATCGTCGATTAAAATCATTGCGTACGCCGCATGAGCCAAGCGATCCTTCGTATTTTTAAACGCGCGACTTTCATCTCCTTAACATCTTGCAAATATCGTAATGAAACGCGCTCCAAGGATTTATCATGCACTTATCAGGACTCTCTCTCTCTCTCTCGCATCTCCTTAAACTAAATCACACTCACACACACGCGGTCGGCATAAAAAGCCTCAACTTTCAATTTCATCTCCATATCAACGCATCGTCAATAGCAAACAAAGTTCCCGTCCACTGCACTCACTCGTCATACACACAACAACAACAATTCATTCGCACACGGGCGGCAGGCCCATAAATTATTTCCTCCATTCCTTCGCATAAACATTCCGATCGCTGAAGCCTCCTCTCTCTCTCTCTCTCTCTCTCTATCATCGCCATTTCACCTCTCGCTCGAAATGAACTCTATAATAAAGCCCCGGAGCAGTCTTCGCGGATCCCTACCACGATTCTCCTCGACCTTTCACAGCGACTGTCTATATACAACGCGGTAGCTCCACATAATGCCGGTGCTGTTGCTGCGTCGTCGTATATGCAGATCCGTGCATATGTATACGTACGTATATAGCCTCTGGATCTGGGCACGTAGCCGCGCTGCAGTGAAGGAGGCGGGGGCCAAGGCCTTATAGCTCACTCGCGCCGATCCCCGCACCGCGAGGAGGAGAGTTCAATTCGATTCCCACAGGCGCGAGGCCGCCGCTGCCGCGTGTCAGGCCATTTAAGTTATCAGTGTGTCGTGATCCCAGCGCCGCAGCCGCGCGATTGCGCAATAATCCAGCTCCGCGCCCGATGCACCGTAATGCATGCAAGTGTCTCGCCTCTTCTTGACTTTACCGCCTCGTCGCGTCGCGCTTGGGCTCGATTTTCCCCCAAAACTGAGCGTGTATTTCATCCTAACGAGCAGTGATTCGTGTGCACTTGCAAGGTGCCGAGCTAATACGCTTCGCGCGCATCGATGACGAGCTGAACACAAACCCTCCGAGCAGTTTGAAATTATCCTAATCGCGAGTATCTTCGGCGAAATTATAGTTGTTGCCGGGCCGAAAATGAGCCGCGGGGGATCGGTAATTATCGGATCCATGCGGCTGTCGGGACTTTTTCGAGCCCGCGCGCTGAATGCGAAATATTCCATACGTTTTCGAGAGATGTTTGCATTCGATGTACACACGCTGCACAATGAATTATTGATGAATCGAAGGCTGCGCATCATTTTGAAACAGTTTTTTTTTTCATTCCGTGGCGCGAGCACACAAAAGCTTCATTCAAAGCACCGCGCGGCAGGCACTAATCTCCTTTTTTTTATGAACGCAGCTGATTAATTGCATCGGAAGATACAACAAATACTATACGCTCCTATTGTTCGCGTACACACTTCTTTTTCCTATCATCTCGGTCATTTTTTCATTTGGATCTGCCCCCAAGTATTGACGATATACAACATATACGCCGTGTATACAGTGTTCCACTTGCCTTATACGAGAGCGCTTGTGTTCTCTTTGTTCGAGACGAATCGATCGAAGGATCGATTAGAGACTCTTATACGACGGGTAGAACAAGTGGCCGAGGTAAAGCGCCTCTTACTCGGTGGGATTAAAGTTTCGTTCTCACCAGATACTGTACCTTGACTTACGTTCTGGATTTAAATTCGTGTATAGATGTGTAGGAGGTTGCGGTGATCGATTGGGATAGTGGATGTGTGTGTGTGTGTGTGTGTGCGAGCGAGATGCTTGAGGTGATTGAGCTCGCAAGTGCGGAAGCTTGCGGATTATGCAACGAGTTACGCGATTGTCAGAATCTTTTGGTAGCTGCGTGGCCTGATTTATAGTGGATCGTGTGACTTTCGAAATGTTAATTAAGATTTATTGGGTCTTTAAAGACTAATAGTTAGTATACACATATTTTTATGGTAAATTCAAAGAGTTAACGTAAAAAGGGTTGGAATTTTTATAAACTGAAAAGTATTATATCTGAATGTATGATAAAATTAACAAAGATTTTACTGCATAATTTTGACGATTTATTATTCTTCGGTTAATGTTTGTTTCTATCAACATAATTTAGAAGGCAATGAAAGCCTAACTATGAAACTTTAATAATATCCTTTCAATTTCCAGGCAAATAAATTTCATTTTATTTTCTACCTTCAATATTTAACCGACCTTTTATATATATTATTTAAAATTCTTAATAAACTTGAGATTTACAATCATTGCAAAACAATCATTCCGTAAATTGTGAATAGCAGATAACTGAGATAATATTCTGGCTTACCTTTTCTTGTAAGAAAACGCGAATAAATTAATAACATGGTATGGTAACGGGTAGACATAATCAAGTTTCATTTTACCGACAGAGTGAACTGACAGGTTTCGAACAGACTTGTGACTTTGACCGCTGCATCATTTTTTCGTGTTGTAGTCGTGAAAGGATGACGTTCAGCACTTAATAATATACTAATATACGATATGCGATTTTCATTTACCTCAAAGTACAATTATTTTTTCGCTTATTGGAATGTTTCTTTTAGTTTACGCGTTCAAATTTCTTAATGCGCTTCTACTTTCCATGTTAGTCAATAATTTAGCAAAGGTTATTCAGAATGTAAGATAACACTTGAGCTGCTAATATTAATGGCGATTAAGTAAATTGAAAAGTCACGCAATAGATTTTCATTTAAATATTTCAAAATGACTTATGCATTTATTTATTTATGCGCGATGTTTATTCATCAGTGTAAGTTTTGTTTTCAATTTGCCAAACGAAAAATGTTGTAATTTATTGGGTTGGATCTTCTAATTGAGCAATTTTGTCATTCAATATCTATTTGATACTGTGTAAATCAATATATTTATTTAGCAAACAAATTTCTAAATTTTGGCCTGGATTAAAAAAAATTTTCCCTAACGTCAAAAGTAATTATTATTACTATATCTTCTTTTGTTATATTTTTAAATGAAACTAAAGTAGAAAGACTGTTTTATTTTACTTGTTTTCATGATAATGAAATATCAAGAAAATTTACCATGTAATTTAAATGTCGGCTTTTCAAGATATTATACATCATCAGGAGGGCGAAAAACAAATCTATAGCGTCATTTTTTTAGAGAAATTTATGGACTTCGCGTGCACTTTATTTATAAATAATGTATAAACTTATACGAGAACTAAGTTATAAAAAAATATGCAGAATGTTCTTAAATATTTTCAGATCCTCGTCATCACTGAGCTTCATCGAAAATAAATGAAATAAACAACGGAGGTTTTTTAAGTGCAGTGACGCATCCGTACTTTCACTTGTGATTAATCAGTAAACAGTATCAACTTATTTACAAAAATGGTAAAAGTGGCTTTAAATATATTCATTCAAGATTTGAAAGACATTTATATAGATATCTTAAGCCAATATAATATCCTATTATATGCTATTATTATATAAATTGTATAATCGCTTCATAACATATATTTATGTAAATCTGCAATAAAATAAATAAATATTATATACTTATGTAGTTGGCTTACAATGTATTTTAATGATCATTATGTATATTTTATATAATCTTCTTTTTAGGAGCTTTTTCGTATTTGAAATAATTTACCCTGATTTCTATTAAATATTGCATAATTATTTGATGAATAGGACAGCGAATGTATTTATGAGCAGTAGTATACCTAAAAATTACAATTTAATGTGCGAATCTATAGACAATCGTACCCTTGATTAGTCACTACCTGTTTTTTGAATGTATCCTTTTTTGCGTAACCTAAAGGGGACAGGCTAATAAATGTGTGAGAATTTAGAAGTTCGGCTTAGCAAATTTTACCGTAGATTCGTTGCGGTGATATATGCCGGTGAACTATCGAAATTGAGACTACAATATATATTCAAAATCGAAAGCACATCATGCCTCTACACTTTTGAAAACCGAAATTTAATCAAAAGTAATGATTTATAACTTCACGTCTCGCGTCTTCATAAAAGTGTTTTAGCCTGTACAAGAACGTACTTTTACGATCCTTAACGATTTTATGAATAGCCACCGTGTACAAAAGAAAAAAAAGCAGCGTTCACCGATGAATGGTACTTAACGAATACATTTTGTCAGTTTCGCATACAAAATCTGCTGTAATACCTATAACGAGCTCGCCAATACAATCCGATATTAACAAAAAGATTATCGTTCATCTCCATTCGCAACGCGACTCCGCGCGAAAGATCTTTCGCCCCAAACAAGTCGACGAATGTAATGCAAAATCCCCCTCCATCCCGTCTCCCGCCCGCCCGTCGATATTATATAACCACGGACGGTACCATCAATAAGATTCTGAAAATCGACATGCATTATTGAAGTTAAAAATCTGTTTTACGATGCAATCCAACAATTTCGCAATAAACATTGCCGCCGCGCATATAACGTTTCTCAACTCGGCGCAAAAGTACACACTTTGCGATATGAAGCCGACTACTTATATCTCCGATGTCTTGAGGGGCATCGGCCTATTACGTTTTTCGATGACGTCCGTATTGGACTACGGTGAAAAATTGGATTTGCAAAATATCACGGTCCGAAATGTAATTATCGACGACGATGACGAGCGGCTTTATGAATAATTAATGATGTGTGTCGACAAAAGTTTCCGACGGGTATACGTATCCCAGAACACAAATTAAGACTGAAAAATACTGAATTCTAATTTTGAATAGTCGTGTAAGGTTATGTTCTATTGATTTAGTGAGCTCTATGATATGGTTTGGAGGCAACTTTTGATTTCTAATCTCTTTTAATGGCTGATCGTGAAATCATTCTAATAATAGATTTTTTCAATGATAAATTTTTATAGTTTTACACATCATTTCTAATTCACAAGATATCCTTTAGCAACAACTATTCAATAAGTTCATTTCAGATAATTATTAATTGCCGTTGAATTAATCGTGTTTCTCGTTATTAATTTAACTAATTAATTCTGCAAAGATAACTAAATGCATCTCGTTAATAGTGTTAACATGTATACTTTGTTAAAGCCGTTTCTTTCCAGCTCCTAACGATATATTCATTTTGCACTTGGCTTTCGTAAAATTTTCATTGCTTTATAGAAGCGATTTATAATTCCACCTATATGCTGCATCAAAGGTATGGCGAACGTCCTCGAATTAGTCTAAGGTCTCGTCGAAATTACCCAATTCAATCCCAAACTAAAACGCAACCGTCAATTAGCATACTTGAAAAATCTAATTCGGCTAAAACCAATGTCACCAATCAAAGTGTCACATTATAAGTCCAGCTGCGTCGCTATGACCAACCTTCGGGAATCACGTCCTCACAAATCCCTAATCTCGTATCAGATAGATTAGTGGGACTACGCGCTACTATTAATAAAGTCGACGAAGGCCAAAACTTGGTCGGGAAGAAAAATGGCGTGTAAAGATAGGCGCCGTAAATAAAAACGTGTCCCGCGAGATGTTTCCCCCCTTTTTTTATTTGTCGGGATATTATGCGACTTTCGTAACTAACGCGTCTGGGATTCCACGATGAATCGAGGCGAAAACTGCGTGCGCATATACGCTCGTTAAAATCGCCGTGCGTCTACGCGCGGTGTTTGAATCGCGGTCGGGTGATTTAATTTAATTATCGCTTATGAAATTCCTCATCCCCGCGTAGCATGCCTGAACCTGACATTATTTTTCTTGGTCTTTTTATATACAAGACGAGCGCGCGGCTGGTTAACCGGTCTGCCATGGAACGCGTGCGTCGCTTGGGGCTGTGGGATTTTCGTGGCTGTAAACGCGCGTCTTATCTGGAATTGGAAAAGACTCGAGTGGAAAATCGCTGCTTGAGATGTTTGGACGAATCGGTTTTTCTCCGTCGTTTAACGAGAAGACATTTTGATGCTTCACGATTCCTTGAATTCGATTCAAGTACATAATGTACTTATTTGGTAAAAATACGAGTAACCGGTCAATCGCACTCTAAAGCTTTCTAATGCTTATTTTTTTTTTATTTCTGCGTTTGATGAATGCACTGTGACGCAAATGTGCAATTCTGCAAATACTTTACATAAGTTGGGTTAACTTGGGGCCTTACGTAATTCCGAGTACTTTTTGTCTACAATTAATATACACAGTTATAGCGGTAAAAACATTTTTATCGGAGTTTAGACTATCCGCGGCTGTGCATCGCAATAAACGCACGAAGAGCAAGTCGAGTCGCGGTACATTGGCGAGATCGAGAAAACACAGCTGTATTCGCGACTAATTAAACATTTGACAGCAGGTATGGGAAGACAGCTGGTGTTTTACGACGAGATATATTTCGAAGGGTTCGTGTGTGTTCGCAATCACAATAAGACGTATCAGCGTTACTTTATCGAAGAAAGAAAAAGAAATACATTTTTGCATAAATATTCAACTTTCTTCTACGCGTGGTTAATGCAATTACACGTTTTCTTTTATTTTAAATTTATTTGCAAAAACGAGTTTTTATTGAATATTAATATTTATGAAAAGTATAAGTCAATGAACCCGGTGTAGATGGATAATTCCTCTTAGGAAGGCGCGTTAACAATTGTGATCGAACAGCTTAACTATAACAAGACTTTAAGTTAATTCTAGTAATTCATGCAAATCAAAATAACATCTTATTTTATGTAGAATAGACAATGCCTCCAAATCATATAGGTAAGTATAAAATTGCACGACAGAAGAATCAAATGCTTTTACAATTGCCACAGAAACTAAGCGAACATATGGATAAGCCAAGTTTTGGCTGCAAACCCATCATTTTTCCTCTCTTTTCCAGAACGAGATAATGGCGTACAGGAACGAGCCCCAGCGCTCGTAAACATCCAAGCAGCACGCGGTATACACCCATTCTTCCTTCGAAATCTATGCCAGTCATAAATAACATTATCTCGGCGCAAAAAAGAAAACACAATCGACTCATTCATCGGATTCTCGTCGTCGTCCTTTCCCCCTCCCGATTTTTCGCAATTAAACCGCTCGCAGCTGATAATGACAGATTTTGTGCAAATAATTCAGCTCGGCGGCGCTCATTGATCGATTACACTGCTAAAGTCTGATGTGCGCGCACACCCACGTGTCGTCGCTGTTACAACGATAATTTGCAAAGTCAGTTGCTTAGAAAGCAACCGTATGCGCAGAGATGCGAGAGAGAAATTGTGTACGCAAAAGTACGAAGGGGAAAAAGAAACAATTTCGAGTCACTTGTTCGTCGGCTTCCAATGATTCGCTGCTTTGAAGCCTTTGAGCAACGCTTCGGTATGTTATACTCGTATGTGATATTAAAGCGACGAGTGTCTCGGGTGAGAGGATTCGCTCGTGTATTATAAATGTTAAAATTATGTGTTTTGCATGTGCAGCGCGAGAGACTTGCGACTACGCTCAAATTGATGGTTTATTATAATGCGGATGACTGGGTGAACTCGAGTGCGCGTACTCCGAGATGCGGTTTTTATTCTTCTCGCGTCGCGGGAATTCGTGTACTTCTTTTAAGGCGCCATTGTAAAATCTAGAATTTTTCTTTCTTTTTTTTGTTCTGTGAATTCGAAGATTGAATATTTTTTTTTTTCATCTTTGGACTGGTTTTTGATTATTCAAATGGCTTCAAATATAAAAAATGGTAATTTTTGGTATTTCGGAGATGACTAATTATGAAATTTCGTTCATATTTCATTCTGTGCTTTAGAAGCTCAAAAATCTTAATCCGCGAGTCAGACGTGCAATTTACGATGATTTTTACCTTGATATTATGAATGTCGCGCATTCATTACAGTTTACGGAAGCGAGCCTGCAGACGCGGCGTCTCAGGTCAAACTATATTATAGCTTTTTCGCATATATTATTCGGGAATTTCACCGAAAATTAAACAAAAATTATATGAAAGTTCATCATTTCTTCGTGTAAGCTCACTATATCTGTTTTTAATTTCTTGCATTTAACATTGTTGAAAAGAAAAAGAAAAACAGTTTTACATAACAAAAATTTATTTAAATTTATATTTTTGAAGCATAATTATGAACAAAAATAAGTTTTTTTTATAGCCGTTAAATTTTTTGTTGGGTTTTAACTCAAAAAACATGGTTTGAAAAATATCATATAAATTTTAATTTTTTGTATGATGATTTGGATATGCTTAGTAAGTAAAATGTATAATTTAATGTAATATTTTCACATGTTTATAAATAAGATTGTATCATTTAGATATAATAACGCATGATATAAACCGATAACCTGCAATTATGAAACTTTGATAAATGCAGTTTTTCAGAGATGGTAAGTACCAACATATCAAAAATTCAAATAGGAATATTCCCACATTTCTTGAAAGCACCAAAAACGACGTAGTTGACATTTGAAAATATGCAATGATTAGTATCATTTTTAAAATAATAAGGAAAAGTAATACAAAAATTTATTTGAGTAACAATTTTGATATATTAACTGGCTTATGATTTTACCCGTCTACGATATCGATATCCTATCATATTTTATTATTTTACCATAATATGTTAAAGAGCTTTAGTTATACAATGTATCTGAAATTTTCAGTGACTCTTAACTAACAATACTGGGAATGGATTTTATAAATTTATGAAATTTCAGATACATCTTATTATTAACTCCATTTCTTTATTTTTATATTCATTGTTGAAAGCAAAAAATTTATTCGGTTTGCAAACATGAGTCGTGAATGCATTAATATTTTATGCATTCCACAGACTGCATAAATTATTTTTTGCATAATATACGAAAATAGGAATCAAAACAAAAAATGAAAAAAAAAACAATAGCTGTAGATTATGTAAAGTGTTTCAACGCAGAAATAAACTTGGGTTTGGCTCGATTGTCAGCTCAATTCAATAATGCGAATCATACAAATTGACATGAGGCGTTAAGTGTGTAAATATAGTGAAAGGTTTAATAGAGTGTCGATAATATATAAAATGCAAATGTCTTTAGAATTCATTCAGTACGGAATTTATTGAATTGTGTGTCGCTGCTTTCCTTCATCACGTATTTTGCGTGTAATATATTGCACAATTCATAAAGATTATAAGTACTTCTCGTATTATTTGAATTTCAGCAAATTAATACATAAACAGTGCAAAATCGCACTTAAATTTGTTTTTAATATTTTAATACATCCAATAATAGAAACTTATTTTTGTATGTTCAATAAGTATCGAAGCAGCTCGTCTCATTCAATGCAGGAAAAAGCATCGGCATAGAAAGTAGCTGTTTACAAATATATTTTGATCGATGCAGCGGATAAATTTTTAAAATCATGCAGATTCCGACAGCGTCGAAAACATTCAAGCGAGTTTTAAAACTTTTTCTAAACTGTAGTTTTTTCCATATCGATGACGTTCTTGATATACAAACTTCCATAAAGTAATGCTTTTTTTGCTTGTTTTTACGAGGTATACTTATCTACCTGAAAAATCTATATAAAATTAAGGTAGATTTAATGTGACTGTAATGTTTGCGTTTTCACTTTTTGCCTGTATAAAAAAGAAGTTGTACTTTTATGATCTTCTCATATATGTAGTGCAATAATGACTATTAACGACTAGATATACATCGTCGTAAAATTTTTATTATATTTACCGTTTCAGCGGATTAAACACGCAGCATTTTATTTAATGCTCTGTAAAATTAGCGATATACAGCCGCATAATTCCAAAGCAAATGAGAGTCAAAGAAATATAGGTTTTCAGTGTAGTCTGCGGCTTGGCCACACTCGACATGCACGAAAACCACTTCCAAAAAAGCACAAAGCAAAAGTTTCCAGGGCCACCGCATCAGCAGACGTCGGTAATACCCGTAACCGCACGTCATCTCGCTGCTCTACAACCGCATGAATAATCGCGAATCAAGAATTCTCATGCCCACATTGGTCCGCTCTCTCGCTTTTCCAGCGCCGCCGCAAGTAATCGATGGACGCTAGGGTGGCGGCAGCGATGGCAGCATTTCGGGCGGCTATCTGGCGAAAGATAAGACCTCGTATATGCACGTGGAGAAAAAAATATCCAAGCGTGTGTGTGTGTGTGTGTGTAAGAGAGAGAAACAGAATGAGAGAGAGAGAGATAGAGAGAGATAGAAGTAAGGAGGAGAGGACGCCGAAATATACTTTCCCGGGTTATGTAAAAGCCCCGCGCCGCGGCTATACGTCGTCGCACGGCCGCTTTTATACCGGGTATACCAGGTATACAAGGATGGTATAAAGATCGCGGTGCCCCCATCCGTCCAAAGAGTCTCGCACGAACTTCACTGCTGCCAAGACCCACAGACAGACTCAGACACCTACCGTGGGTGTGTACCTTTTTTCCCCATCTCTTTTCTTTATCACCAGTTGTCCTGCATCTGTACACATTTTCGATTGACCTGTAACGCGTCTATACTTGTTCTGTTGTTGCCAGGAAAGGAAAAGTGTCGGATATATTTTGTGGAGAACGCGCTTATAGCCAACCGCGTGCATATATATATATATATATATATAGAGAGAGAGAGAGAGAGAAAGAGAGACGGTGAGTCTTAGGTGTGAGTTATTTGGGGAAGGAGGAGGAAGAGAAGTAGAAGAAGAAGAAGGTGGCCGCTTGACTCGTTGCGCCGGCTCTGCGCTTCTTGCACTTTCTCACCGTCCGCCGTACCACACAGCCATGCGTCTTCTGGTGAGTCTTTATTCAGCTTTAGATGTAATGCATTAATTTCTCCTTGCCAGTGTGTTTGTGTATGGATGGCTCGAGACGAGCTATGCCAAAGATACGGGATCTGTGCTTGTGATTTATCGATAAGAGATGGACTTTTTTTTCTTCTTTCCTTTCGATCGTGGGGTTGGGCGATGTTTTGTTCGAGAAAATGGATGCTGTGTGTATGTGGTTTTTTTTTCTGCTTTTTTTGTTTTATTGTTGCTTTGATGGATTCGCTGAGCCGTTGGGACATCCAGTGCTTTTTCCACTTTTCAGTTGATTTCTTCTTTTCTTTTTTATTTTACAATGCCCGTTAAAGTGACGGAGCTTTGTTTCCACACTGTATAATGGTTTACTTTTACATTGAAGAATATAATGTGTCAATTATTTAAGATTTAATGTTGCTCTTACTGAATAGAAAATTACGTTATGAAATTTACACGTTTCGGAATTATTGTTGTCTCGAATGCTTCCATTGTCATGGTAAACTTTAATTGAAACATCTTTGTTGAATAATGAGTGGATTGGATTTAGTATTATTTTTTATTGCATAATGTATCTTTTTATTACACGTCAATTTCTTATTTATTGATTCTGATTTTAATCAATAAAAAGGGCATTTTGCTTTGTGTATTTCGAGCTTGAGCAATTTTATTTTTTAATTTCTCGAGTATGATGAAATTTTATTTTAACTTATTAATCAGTTCTACACTGTTAGAACTGTTTAAACTTTTTAATCATCGGTAAAAATATTAAAGAAATGCTTAATGTAAAATAATGTTTACTAATCATTTACATACTCTAGATACTACTTCAAAAATATATATGATATTAGTTGAAGGATAGGTGTAGCATTATTTAAG
>UELU01142809.1:6827-33617 GCA_900490025.1 Megastigmus dorsalis | reverse complement strand
GGCAAATGTTACTGAAAATATTCGGTAACATATACTGAAATAACAGTCAAATACAAAGTGCCTAAATAATCAAGCAAAGATTACTTTGCCGTCTTCCAATCGCGAGTGTGTATAATACACTCTCTTTTACTAAAATGTAAACATTAACTTTTCAAGTTATTTAATTTATAAGTCCTAATTTTATATTCAATATTTTCCGAATTTGTACACCCTGTGTATTAAATACGCTTGTCGGTTGCTATGTACATATCACACGGTGTAAACAACTACAGCGGCAAGCGACAGAAAATAAAATAAAATAAAATAAAATAAAATACAAGGGACATTTTGTAAATGATTATTATATACTTATCGTTACCTTATATAATGTACTATATTAAAAATAAAAAATAAAACGCAGAAAATTAAACATTTTTCTCAAGTTTATTACTCAAGCGAGCAATAATTACTTGATTGGCTAGGTAAAGTATGCCTAACTTCTTTTACTCGATTGATCAAGCAAAATTTACCGAACTAGTTCTGTAGATGTTCTATAACCGTCAATCACATCTTGCTTGATGAGTTCAGCTCAAGCTATTCGGTAAATTTTGCTTGAAGGTTCACGAAACTCTGCTTGCGATTTTTTTCCGTGTATAAACAGTGACAGCCTTTGAGCTAGCCTATACAGAGAAAGAGAGAGAGAGGAGAGAGGGTGAAGCAGGCAGCAGTAGCAGCAGAGAATATAGGGTGACGATGAAGGGGAAAAGGGCACGGGCTATAGGGTGGTTTAGCCTCCCGTTTCATTTAACTCTCTGCCGAAGCCGGGCGTCTCTTTGAATTAAACACGACGCCTCGGGTCCATTAGCGACTGCCGCGTAATTAAGCACAGCCATAAATTACCATTGCGCGCGCCGACTCTCTCTCTCTCTCTCTCTCTCTCGCTCTCTCGCTCTCTCTCTCCCTGCCTCTCTCGCAAGCCGATAAACTTACGTGCAGGAGGTATAACAGTCGCGAGGCATGGTAGACGCTCGGCTTTCCTAGGCCCCGAAGAGCGATTTTACCCTGGCACGCAGACCTTATATAGGCCTCTTACGTAACCTAGCCCCTCCCACCCTCCTTTCTCCCTGTGCGCGGCAACCAAGCTTAACTTATGGCGACGTGCGCGACGTGTTAATCGCATACATTCGAACGAGTTTTAGGGGATTTTGTTGTTTGGCGTGGGCGCGCGTGTACGCGATGTGCGTAAGTCTAATCGTGTGCTGAGATCGGCCGAGCACGCTGTTGAGCGGATAAATGCTGGCCGCGCGAATGACAGCGCTGAGGAATTTTAGATCGTGTTGCTGAGATACGGCCTATACGCGGAAGTTGTTATTATGGAGGATTCGCGAGGAGCTGTTATATCTTTCTTCTTTTCTTTCAAATAGGGTTGCTCGACAGGTGTACGAATCTTTTTACTAATACGAATCGTAGATAATGTTATAGATTTTAAAGGTACCTGCATTAATTATAATAAAATTGTGAATGGGGCTTGTAAAGTGGATTTGGTTATAAGTATTCGAAAATTAAATGTCGGGATTATTATTCTTCAACGATTTTACGGATTCTCCTAATTCAATTGCTATGCAAGCGTAATGATTTTGAACAACAATGAAATGTATTTTTCGCACATATGACGCAGAAATTGTAGAAAATTTTTTCAATGAATTAAAATCGGCTTTATCTCAACATACAAAAAATCGTCAACCGTAGAAAGAGCGCGTCGACGACTATAATACCGAGAACATGACTTACGACGCGGAATGCCGGAGCGCGCGTAAAAAAGGGTCGCGCGAGATAAGAGCGCGACGTCCGGTAATAATTACTCCTCCGGTGCTCCGAAAAGGAAGCGACAGCAGCAGCAGCAGAAGCAAAAAAAGAAGAAGAAGAAGAAGAAGAAGAGAAGCAGAGATAAGCCGCAAGGCAAATGTTTGTTATTTACTTAATTGGAGACAAGCGGCTTTGCGCGTTTGTTTCCGAAGCTGCACTGCTTCATACGTTCTGGCATCGACGGGGCTATTTTAAGCTCTCGCGAGACACATATCCAGCCGGTCCGCGACCTTCCTTTCCTCGGAGAGCCGACGAGACAACAGCTACCATATGTTATGTGTGCTCAACGCACTTTTTTTTGCCCCCCGGCCAACCGAACTGACGAAGGACGCTTTTTTATTATATAGACCTTTGCCAGTTACCGCACGAAGGTCGCGCGAATTTATGCGCTCGGAACAGTTTTCGCGGGCGCTGTTTATTCTCAATTTATAAATACAATCCGTTTTTGTGGTCTACGATTTGTGGTCTACGTTTAGTTTATTTATTGTACTCGTATATTTGATTTAAATCGGTGTAGAGACTGGAATAAAAGAATGGTTTATCGCCGAGTCAATTAGAAACGGGAGAGAGCAAAATGTGCGTACAAGCGTATCGGAGTCTCCCATCTTAATTGCTCTTCCGGTCATTTAACGACGAAATTTCCATTATCCAAAATCCGAGCTACCGCATAGCCAAGAGAGAGAGAGAGAGAGAGAGAAGCAGACGAAGCAGAGAGAAAAGAACAGATAGGCAAAACAGGAGGGCTGCACACAGTAGTGGCAGTCGTCATCATCCTCGTTGCTGCTGCTGCGCGTCGTCTTGTCTTATCGATGCCGTCATGCGCGGATAATAATCTGCAGAGCGGGAGAGAGAGAGAGAGAGAGAGAGAGAGGAGACTCTCTCGCGTTTATTGTCTGATCCTTGCACAAAGGTTCCAGCGGGCTGAAAACCAACAGCCGCCACTGCTGCTGCTGCTGCTGCTGCGCCATTACCGCGTCCGGGGGCTTCGCGTAGTGGTGCACAAACCGCAGTCAAAGGAGAGAGAGAGAGAAAGAGAGAGGAGAGAGCGACATTCACGATACGACGACGACTCTCTAATTCCAGCGAAGCAAATTCTACTCTTTCGTTATTTCTCCGATGCCATTACTCTTGCTAATGACTCGCGAGAGCAATGGATTCTCTACCTCTCTGTGTGCAGACTCTGCTCTCTTTCCCTCTCTCTGTCTCTCTCTACTTTGCCAGCGAATATTCAATTCTTCTTTTTCTCGCTGCAACAATGGCACAGTTGCCTGAATGATTCCTATATAGATCCCCTAGAGCAGCTGCATTTGATGCGAAATGAGTTTATGCCCTTTTCGAGGACTTTTGTGCTGAATTGGTGAATCGAATTAATTAGGTGCATATGTTCGGACTGGCGAATATATACCAAAATTATATTATTAGGTGCAGAATTGAATTGTTTGTTATCAACTGTGAAATGGTGTAAAAATTAACTTTGTGGATGCGAAACTCGATCTAATTCGCTAATCTCGAAATAGAAGCTTAACATACCGTAACTATTATTGAGCTCACAATTTAGCCGCATCGCAATTTAAATAATGTATCGACATATATGGATTACTGAAATCTATTGTACAAGTATATATATATATATATATATCATTTTATTTTGCGGCTTAACATCGTCACCGTAATCAGAGGATAATGCTCATAGATGAATAATTTATTTGGATAGCACGAATAGCGCACAAAATTCAATTTTCGAAGCGTTTAATTCAACGACTATATATATAAATGGAATTCTGAACTTAATCGGGATCAATACCATTTCCCGTCAGGCCATTGCATCGCAAGAGAATACCTCGACTTTTCAGTTATTCCGAGGAGTTAATGAACCTTTCTTTACTTAGATTTTTCGATTTATGTTATATACATATATATGTAAGCGTTAACGAAACGCGCAGTCGTATACAGGATATAATTACACGAGGTGAAAATCGATGAATCCATCGCCGAGAGAGTCTGTGCACTGCAGCCAACCACTGCGCACAGTGCGCACACAAAATCAAATTAAAGTTTAAAACTAATTTGCCCGCAGTCAAAGTACTGAAATGTAGTCATGGAAAGCACACGCGGAAATTTGTAATTATGCGCGCGGCAGTTGATGTACATTCGACGAGCTTCTCGCGCTTCACGTAGAAAAATGACTTTAACTAATCTTATATATGTTATATATAAAGACTCTCTCGAGCAGGGAAAAAGGTCCGGAGAAAAGTACAAGGGAGAGATGCAAAAAGAATCCACGGTCCAGCGATTCAAAACACGATATTCGCGATTCTCGCATTTTTACACTCCTCCCGCAGCAGCAGTAGGTAGCTCGTCTTCCGCTATATACACTCGCCGAAAGAAAAATTTACCTTCTCTCTCGGTCCCTTTTTTTTTCTCTACCCATAGGGTCCAGCGCGAGGAGACGCACTCCGCGACATTGTTGGAAAAACATTTCATCGAGGCGAGGAGGAGGAGCCGAGCGACCCCCGTAGCCATAACTATAAGAAAAAGTAAAAAGAACGGAGAGAGGCGAGGAGGGGTAAAAAAATCAGAAAAGAAGCGAGCGAGCACGCCTGCAGACTTTCGTTGACCGAGAGCTTATATAAAAAGGGATGTCTCTCTCTCTCTCTCCCCGAAGAGGGTAAAAATAAAAGGGGAAAAAACGCGCGTGTGTTCGTGTACACGTGCAGTATTATGTGTATGTAGAGGTATCCGTCGCTACATGCGCACACACGCATACACACAGTGGCTCTCGCTACTCGTTTTCCAGCGATGGAATTCCTCCTTTAGGGAAGTGGACCGGGACCGAAGGAATTCAATATATCCCCCCATAGCTGTAATTGAATTTTCGAGAGTTTTTCCTTTGCGGCGACAGCGACGTCGAACGAGAGACTGCGAGTATATGACGGCGGATTTTTCGGAGGAATAAGCGACACACGCGCGCATACGCTCGCGGCACGAAAGGGTCATCGATACACACACATACACGCACGCACACATGCACGCTGGTAAACGGAACTATACTAAGCTAATAGCCGGTTATTAAGCGAGCCATCGCAAGCAGATCTCGCACACGATACAGGCCTTGTATACGTGTGCAGTGTGTGTGCGTGTGTGTGTGTGTGTCTGTGCACGAAAGGCCTCGAATCGCCGCGGACTTTCTCCGATGGCTGCGAGCACCTTATTACACTCTCGGCTTTTAATACTCGCAGCTCCGCGCGTGTTTTCCTCCATCGCCTCTTACGCCGCGCGGTCGTGTCCTTTTATATATATATATATATATATATTTACGTGCGTGCCAGAGATATTATATAGAGAGGTAAGTAAGTGGCTTTGGTAATGAAAACGAAATGCTCCTTGGAGAAAGAGGAAGACGTTCATTGTGCGCGCGCGCGCGTTAATTGAACGCGAGTTATGTAAAAGAAAAAATAGCACCGCAGCGCTGCCACCGAGGGGCGATATACGTATATAATGATAATGTCCTCTTAACGCATGGAAAATCGCGCGCGTACCACGGACTCGTAGTACAGTCGAGAAAGTACCGAGTGAGAGCTATTAGCAAATAAAAATTATTAATTTATATAATCGTTCGAGTTTTGCGGACGAGAGAATCGCAAATGTGATACAAGCTGCTGCTGCTGCTGCTGCTGCTGTTGAGAGGCTGGGCAAAGAAAATCCGATACTCTTATGCAAAAGCCAGCCGCGGTGCCAACTCTCGTACACCGTTGTCGCTTATATAATTTTCCATACAATGGCATTTTTACAAATTTGCGCGAAAAATTAGCGCACTATCCAATATTATTAAAAATGCGGACGCAGTAGCATTAATTTATTTCTACAATAATATTTCCCTTCTAGTTAATTTTTTATATTCAAATACTAAACGACACAATTAAAATTCTAATTACAGAAATCTACGCGAGGAAAAAATATAGTTGTGCACTTGAAGTTAGAAGAATAATTACCCGTTTGGCTTCTATAGGTATGTTTTCATCAACAACTCGCAACACATTGTTCAAGAAGCATAAAGCACATTTAATCTGTCCGAGGGTAAATTAGAAAGTAAACTAATTCGCATGTTGTCGATAGAGCCACCGCCGCCTGTCGGCAACATACTTCTAAGTAATAGCTTAATTTTTAGCTATACGGTAATGGGCGGGTAAATCGCTGCTAGAGAGCAACAAAGGACTTTTACTACAACGGGTTTCGTTCGTTCTCTCTCTCGCTCTCGGATAACAAAAATTTTACGTTCGGGCCGCGACGAAAGGTATCATTTTTCTTCGATACCTCCCATAGCCCATGCAACAGGAGGACCGAACCGGCAACAACAGCAGCAGCAGCAGCAACAATAGCACCGTATACCCATCGAGTTAAATATTTAATCCGCCATTACCTTTCAAGTACAGGGTTGTAAAATCCAGTTGGCTCGTTTGTGACGTTAATGGACGATACTCGTACTTCTCTACCCCTCTCTCCTCTCTGCTGCAACAGAAAGAAGATTAAAACGTTAAAATCAATGAAAATGATTTATTCTCGGCTCGCGCTTACTCGCCACGGCAGCAGCAGCCAGCGGCGAGGCCAACTTTTATATGGAATATTTCCGCGGAAACGGGTATGTATGTACGCCTGTCGTGGGCTCGACGCGTGTACGCGTATATACGCGTCGTCGTTTGTGCACCACCAACGAGAGGCGGGGAGTAATATTATTCCTCTTTTTTGTCAGCCTCGACTCTCGGCCCCGAGTAATACACGCGAATATATATCGCGATGCCGCCGTCCCAGTCGCAGCCGCGTTCTTTTCAATGCGTTTTGAATGCGAGCCTGAAGCGAATTCGATTACTCGCGATTTTTCATTACTTCTCTATTGAATTTCCATTTGGCTCTCTTTTCTCCACCCTCTCGTCCCGTCGTCCCGCGTGTATGTGCGCGCGCTATTAAATGATCGTGTACGCCAGAGTACGCGTCAGTCAGTCAGTATGCCGTCAGAGTATATGCATGTATGTATGCGTTAATTTGTGTATGTGTGTGTGTGTGTGTGTGTGTGTGTGTGTGGCTGTATACCTTTTGTATTGCAAAAGGCGATGATTGTCTGGCTGTTTGTCGTTACACAGGGGACTGCGTTTAGCTGCGTTAATAAGTATTATGTGTAGGCTAATAACATGGAATTAGACTTGTTAGACCGACTAATAGTTCTATGAACGGGGAAAAAAAAATTTATGTAAAGTGGTTGGTTGGCGGTTCTCCTTTCTCTCTCTCTCTCTCTCTCTCTCGCGCGCTTTTCAACGCTCCGTTTTAAATCACGAACAAATTATCGTGCGCGGTCTATAGCTGCCGAACGAATAACTGTTATTTATTATGTATTTAAATATTATATTTCAAGTTTGGTTTCGAGTACACGTTGAATGTTTATAGTTGCAGGAGAATAAAGTGTAGATGAAAACTGCGGTCAATGTTGCACAAGTAACATTACAATTTGTAACACAGCTTTTCAGGGAATACAGCTCAAAACTTCATATCTGTTCAATTTTGGAATCGTGAGATAGACGTGTATATAAATTGGATTTACCAATTACGAAAAGTCTGGACCAATAATAACCTCGTAATTGAATTATAATTTCGCAGAAATCCGATGAGTTTGCGGCCATCGAATTTATTATATATTTTTTAAATGCAATCGCATGATTATAATAACATTAGCAATACGGAGAAACACGTATTTCTGTATCAATGCATGTAATGTAGGCAGTCGTAATATAAGAAGGCAAGAATAAAATTTTATCAATATCAAAAGATATATGAAATTCAGCTTATGTTAAGAATAATTTGAAGCACGAGAAACAAAAGTTATCCTCTAGGAAATGCTCGAAAACCTGTAACGACCAAAACCACTGAAAGTTTATAATACTCGAGTCTACGCATATCTATCGCAGCAACAGACGAAAATTCAGTTCCAGGGGAGCATTTTCCGCATAGTCGCGCGTCGCACAAAGCATCTCGTCCTCTCCGCAGTCTCTCTCCCATATATAAAAGGATCCGCTCGGAGCGAAACCAAGTCAAAAGCGCGCGTCCGCAGGGATTTTTCAAGGTCTCGGATTTCAATCTCTCCTCCTCCTCCTCCTCAACAGCATTGTGCAGTCGAATCGCGCAACTGCAGCAGCAGTGGCGTCTCTTTCTCTTCAATGATCTCAAAGGAATCGCAGGACAAGAGACGGCAATATCAAGCTCGTCGCTAATTGTATTTGTGCGCGAAGGCGACGAAGCGGCCAACTCTGGATTATCGGAAAACGCGGCAATGCCAAGTAACTCCCTCGGCGTCTTTAAGCGCCCAGAAACGCGCGGCCGAGCGTCAAGTTTCTATACACGCCTCGCCATCCAGAAATCCCAGCACAATGACCTTCAAGTCTACGTCTATAGAGCAGCTCTATTAAAATTTGTGCTCGCGTCGCCGCGGAACTCAGCCCCTTTTTTAGTAGGCCGAAGCTTATAGAGGAGATTTTATCGAATGCGTAAAGAGGAAGATTTTGTCAGGTGCAGCCGGGCGCGGATTCAGCAGGAATTGCTACTGCTGCTGCTGCTCCACGCGAATCCCGACATCCGCCGATTTCTCATAGCTGGGATCAGCAAATTTGCGAGGATTCGAGTGGGCGCACAGACAGCGAGGAGCTTTGTCGCATACATATTCGTGGGGACGAGACACGGTGAAAAAAAACTTTTGTTCACGCGAGAGCAGACTTTTTCCCGTTTGTGTCGTTGGGAGCGAGTGTGCGGGTATAACGAGTGATTGACTGACAGTCCCCTGTTTTCCTGCTTTATGCATGCTTCCGCCTCTTATTCTTCCAGACTTCTCGAGTTTATTAAATTATGGACGAGTCTCCGGGTGATATTCTGTTACCCGGAGACGTCTTTTTAATAAATATCGATTTGGCTAAATATAATAACGTTTTTCAAATGTCGTCTTCAAATGTTTTTATCAATTAATATAAGTCTATTATATATAATGCAATCAAACTCTTTTTCCACCAATCCACTATCCGCATAAAATAACCATACGGCCATTCCGTAAACCAGCAAGACCATCTAGACAACCGCAAAATCGCGTTGCTCATTCCGTAAATCTTCTCGGAGCTCACAGAGAGAGAGAGAGAGAGAGAGAGAGAGAGAGAGAGAGAAAAGAATCCGAAAAATGCATCTTCTCCTACCCCTCCCCCGCGCCTCCCAGCGGGTCGAGAGGCCGAGATTTACGAACGGAATTATGACGCAAACTGTCGCACTCTCTGCGCAGCTGCAGTAAACACGCCGCGCAAAAGCCACTCTCCTGAGAAAGCAAAGCAATTTTCAAGCGAAAGAGATCGAGAGAGAGAGAGAGAGAGAGAGAGAGAGAAAGAGAGGAAGACGAAATTTTTCCAAAAAACATTCGCAAACACGCGGAAAGTGCACATCGCGCAGCCTCTCTCTCTCCCATTGTACTACACATAAATATATATAAGGCGGCGGCGCATCAGGAAGCGAAAGACGCTATGGTATATATACATGTATAGCTCGGTGCGTATATATAGCGATGAAAGTGCATCTGCGAGAATGAAGTGCGCTCAGCCGCGCGTTTTACTCCCGTCGATATTATATGTACATATACAGGGACGCGTCGTCCTTCGTTAATGTCGCCAGCAAACGCCGCGTAGTGTAGTAAGTACGCGCGAGAGAGTGTCGAGATTTATCGCAGCTAAAATCCCGATAAGGTGATGAAGGTTTGTACGGAGAGGGAAAAAATCACGAGCGTAGCAGCGTCTCGACGGCGGACTCGAGAAGAAAAAAGTTTTCATCTCCCTATATACGAAGTAGAAAAAGAGGAGGAGGACGAGGTAGGGAAGAAAAAGTCGAGAGAGAGAGAGAGAGGCCGGGTCGCAATCCGCACGTAACCCCGAGCAGAGCCGAGGCAGTCTCAGCAGAGTAGCAGGGGCATGAGCGTCGCGTCGACTTAATTTGGCCGGAGAGCGTCCGAAAGTCCAGGCACGTGGCCTAATGCCGACTGCACCTCGTTTATCCCGATAGCTATATACATTCTTCTTCTTCTTCTTCTTCCTCTTCCTCCTCCTCCTCCTCCTCCTCCTACTCCTTCGTGCAGCGCGACTCGACCCGAATAAGGAAATCCAAGCTGCGCTACCGGACGTTTGACGTATACGCAGTCGGAGAGAGATTAAGTTTCGTCGTCTTGGGGTGAGTGACCATCGTGCATCAACGAGAGAGACTCTAGCTCCTTATGACGTAATCGCCATTCTACACCCCTGAAGACGTCTGATCCCGGGGCTGCTGTTGCTGGTGGTGACGCGGTCTACTCCTCGATACTGCGCGCCCCCAACTCGAGGAGACTGTGCACGGAATAATCGCCTTATGCGTCTCTCTCTCCCTCCTCGCCTTGGTATATAACGAGCCATACTACCAGAAGCTTCGAGCCAAGCATTAATCTTGAAACATGATGCCTGCGAATTGCTCGATACGCCATGGAGCCTCTCTCGGTCTCTCAGTCTATGTCTCTCTCTCTCTCTCTCTGGCTTCCATCTAACCAGACAAGCTGCGTTTCATATACAATGTATCCATGCTCTGAGAGAAGCTATTTTTGGACAGAGAGAGAGAGAGAGAGACCAGTCGAGTGTTATGAATACTTTATCGCGAGGAGTTGCCTTTGAATGATAAAGCGAGACCGGGCCAAGCGTGTGTATTGTATAAACGCGATGCCCACAAAGGAAACCGAACGAATGTGACTCGTCATTCGAACTGTAAAAGCTTTAATACACGGAAACGCTAAGGATATCATACATCCGTAAATCTACACTCTTCCCTCATCATCATCATAGCTGTACGAAAATAAAAAATCAACGACTCACCGAACAATCGCAATCAGGCAAGAATTCGCACAACTCGCGCGAGGCGGCACATTATCGCGTATGTCATGCGTTCGCGTGTCCGCCTTCTCTGTAGGTGTTTTTATAAAAGGTCGCGTCCAGTTCCATCTCTCTCTCTCTTTCCCTCTATCTATCTATATGAGTGAAAACGCAACAGAGCACACGGAGCTAGCAACTTAGCGCGGCGGAAATACGCCAACTCCTCTCTCGTTTCCTTTTACAGTTCCTCCACGTGCGCGAATCCAGGAGGAGGAAGAAGAAGATGTGCCGTAGAGCTGCATTGCCGCTGTTGCTGCTGTTGCAGCGCAAGCGATAAATCTCCAGACGTGGAGCTCTATTAAGAGCGAGAGAGAGAGAGAGAGCGAGAGAGAGAGAGAGAAACGGGTGGACAGCGGTACACTATTCTCCGTGCGTACAGCAGCTGCTCTCTGGCAAATCGAAGCGATACATTTTCGTGTAGCTGCCGGAGGAGGAGAGCTGGATAGAAAGCGGTGAGGATTTCTCAAAAATTTTTCCTTATTCCGAGAGACAGAACGGCGGATATGTGCGCGCTCGGCAGCTCGGCGCAGGTATAAAAATCGCAACTATCGGGAAAAATGTGCGACTCTCAGCGATTTGTGTGCGTGTGTACGTGTGCGTGTATAACGCGGAAGGTATAACGCGCGCCATTCGCTCGCTCGCGATGGATTATTTATCGCCGACAGAGAGAGGCTGGAACGAATATATTTTACGATTCGCCGAGAGAGCGAAAATAACGTAAACAGGACGGATATGGGCGCGAGCGCGTGTATAAAGAGAGAGAGGAGAGAGGAGAGAGAGAGAGAGAGAGAGAGAGAGAGAGAGAAAAGGGGATATACGATATTGATGGGCGAACGAAATTATGGCTGCTCGAAAACGATATGACGTTTGCTGGCGGTGATTCGACTGCGCAGGGATATGCTGTAAAGCTTCGCCCGCGCCTTACCCACGACTGGCTTTTGACGTGTACGCGCGCGTATACGTGAGAGGGGCATAAAAGAGAGAAAGAGATCGCGAGAGAGAGAGAGAGAGAGAGAAAGAATCAGAGAATTGCACGTCACTCTCAATCCACCTCTCGATGTCATCGTCGTAGTCATCCGTCGTCTCCGTACTTCTACCACCACCACTACTATACGTGCCTCGACGTACTCGACGAAAGGGTTATATCGTCTCATCATCTAGGAGGAGGCAGAGAGAGAGAGAGAGAGGCCGACCTGACGAGACTCTTCAGAAACGGGGGAGGCTGCCGCCGCTGCTGCTGCTGAGCGGACGAAATTCGAGTTTCCCTTTCCTGCGCGCGCGCACACACACACACACACACACACACACAAAACACTTGGCCAAGGTAAAGAACAATGGGCGCATAATTGATTGACGGCGAGCTGCGACGCGGGAACGAACATCCCTCAGCTTGTGTTTTAGATTTTACGCTGGCCAAATTAATTGAACGCGCGAATATGAGTATATATACGCGAGATCGAAAATTTCAGCTTATATATATATATAATATATGTATGTATAAGGAAGTATAGGGGTGGAAGACCATGGAAGCGCAAAATGGTTATTATCCGCGTCGCAGGGATGAGAAGCGGGGGTATAGGGAGTCGAGCTTTTGATTTACGATCCGGCCTCTCGACTTAATCCGCGTCCGCATCGACTACTTGTTTCCGCGAGCAGCCAAGGAAGAGCGAGAGAGAGAGAGTTTACTCTATCGCCTCGGAAAATCGCGCCGCCGCCGCCTCTCCTCCGCGCGAGAAATCCTATGGAGAGAAGGAAGAGGAGGAAGAAGAGGAAGAAGAAGAAGAAGAAGAGGAAGAGAGCAGGAGAGAAGCAGCGAGGTAAAGCTAAAAATTAATTGACTCAACGCGCGCCACGCTAATCTCGACTTCCGGCGTTTTTCCGACCGAAGCTAATTATCCAAAGGCGAACTCTCGGATATAGTACCCTCCCCCTCCGAACCCCCGACCCCCGTCTCGCTTTATGTACTTTGTTGCACAATTGCGCAGTGCACGCGTCCGATAAAAGGGCGCGCGCGGGTTTTATCGCGGGACTAAAAAGCGAGAGAATCCGCAGTAAAAAAAAAGTGTATATAAAAGTGGGAGAGAGTGAGAGAGAGAGAGAGAGAGATACACAGGATATCGTGCTCGGCTATAATTAACATCGTAAACGTCTCTATCTCTCTGGCTTGGCTTTTTGCGCGCGTATATACACACACACAGACAGACACACATACAGGGGCGCGCGCGAGGGCCGAGTGAAAAAACAGGGGTGAAAATAAGGAAGAAGAAGAATAAAGGGGGTAAAGAGCGTAATGGCGGTTATAGTAGCCGGCTAACACGCCACTATATAAGAGCTTTCTCTCTCTCTCTCTCTCGCCGCGCGCTCTGCACAGTACTAGTTTCCTTTGTTTCCTCTCCTTGGCCTCTCTCCTCTCTTCTCTGCCTCCTCTGCCCTCTCGTCGGTCTGTCGCTGACGCTCAAGTTTACGCTGGCCGCAGCTCAACTCGTCTTCTCTCAATCTCGCCTACATGTGTGTGCGCAAGAGAACGGTGGCAGACAGCGGCAGCAGCAGCAGCATCTCAAACCCCATCGCATAAAGCCGAGGCGGCGCTGCTCGCGGACTTGCGGTTTTCTTTGAGCGCTACCCTCCTATCCTCCCGTTCCTCTCTTTCTCTCTCTCTCTCTCTCTCTCTCTCTCTCTCGCTCCGTTCTCTCTCCTGATCTTGCCTGCCCTGGCGGCCGACGAAAGTAAATTCAAATGTGCAGCGTGAAATTCACTTGGCGAGTTCTTTCTCTCTCGCTCTCTGGTCTGGAGGTACCGGGAAGTAGTGCGAGATCAAAGGAGGATATAAGCGACGAGAGCGGAGAGAAGAGAATTCTCATTAAAGCTTTGATAAAGTCTATTTTGCAGGGGGGGGGGCGGAGGCGGGTTGGGTTGTGCTCAGGAACACGCCGAGGAGCAGCAAAGAACAGAGGGTGGAAACAAGAAAGAATGGCGGGGGTGCAGGCAGAGAGGGTACAGAGAGAGAGAGAGACAGAGGCTAGAGGAATTCTCGCGATTGAGAAAGCCAAGGTGGAGGGGTGGCGGATAAATTGCGCCATGCATCTCGATTAAAGAACAGGGGGTAAGAGTCGGAAGTGGGAGAAGAAGAAAACGGATTGTGGCCACGACTAAGGAGAAAACGAATGAGTTTCGCGCACATATAGAGTCTACGTCTTATATACTATCTGCGCACCGATCGCTGTATATAGCTCGGGTGTTTCGCTGCTACTGCTGCTGCTTCGAAGGGGGGCACGCATACGTAACAAAGATGGGAATAAATTAGGGATTGGGACCCACCACACGCATTGCGACATTGTCACAGAGAGAGAGAGAGAGAGAGAGAGAGAGCAGGTGGAATGGAAATGGCGCTGCCGCCGCCGCTGCCACTCGACATAATTTAGCGTGTTTCCGTGAAGCTGCAGGATAAACGTCACGCTATTCCCGCAGGATCAGCAGGAGCAGCAGCAGCAGCAGCCGCCACGGGCCTTTCCCTGTCAAGATTGGCTCAGACGCTATATCCACGACGTGCGAGGAATCTCGAGTGTACCCCTTTCTAGCTCGCTTTATGTAAGGGGACACACACGCCTACTACTATCCATGGTCTAATAAACTCTCTCTCTCTGTCTCTGTCTGTCTCTCTTTCTCTGCGTGAACGAGTTTTGTTCTGGGAAAACGAGTATCTATAAACTTTCTTTCCTTTGAGTGGCTCTTGGGGGGTAAATGCTGTTTCCTCGCCGCGAGCCGATGGCCTTCCTTCGCAGAAGCGTAATGAAAATTAATGATATAGCTCAGGTATGCCTTTCTCGGAAAATTATCCGTATAGGGCGTGGGACGAGAGAGGGTATATACTTTGAGGGATTGGATAAGGAGGGGGTTCAAGTTGAAACGAAGGCTTGACACATTTTGCACCTCGTTACTTAAGCTGCTACTGCTGCTACTGCTACCGCTACCGCTACAGCTGCCGGTGCGTGTACGAAGGTGGAGGAGGACGAAAAAAATTGTTTGACTTGGATAAGAAAGTGGGTGCGCGAGAGTTGGCCAATTTAAAGTTACGAGATACTTCGGTGACAGTTGTTTTTCTTTTCTCTCGGTTATTTTTTCTTCCGGCTTTCTTTTTTTGTATATAAACGCCGCGAGCTTTTCGCGACTTGTTCTGCTTATATACACTTTCTTTTTGACTCCTTTTTTTTTCGCTACTTACCATGAGAGCGTGGAATTTCTCAAAATAAGCGCGGATCGTAGACTTTGAAGTTTCGCATCGTGCAGCCTTTTTCTGTTAAAGCACGCATTTTTATTCGCAAAGTGAGCTGCTGCTGCTGGCTTGACTCTGTATCTGTTTCTTACTTTGTCTATTCGTGAAATTCGTATTTTTCTTATAGACATTGACTTTTTATATCGGAATCCAAAGATTCTTTTGCATTAAAAATAATTTTAAAAAACTCAATTCTAAAATACAAATAAAATATATTTTCTCATATTTCGCGAATCGAAGGTGATCGTACTTCAACCAATCAACGAAGTTTGACAATAAATCGACATGAAAAAATGTCGCTATCTCACACCTGAAATCCCTCTGAAATTACAAACCAATTTTTACGAGATGCACTAAATATCCAAATATACAACTTCCCGCAACTATACTGTGCCATCATAGTTTTTAGCTCGGTTATTAACACATTTTCACGAGCCTCAAGTTAAGATATGTGCATATATACCGGACGAGCGGCGATGATTTATTGGCCCGTAAACGAATATTCAGTGCCTGGATAGAGAGAGAAAGAGATTACCGGTGCGAATGCGAAAACAATAAAACGAGAGCGAGAGAGAGGAGAGAGAGAGAGAGAGAGACGGAACTCTAGGCACATAATACGCACTGCGAGTTTTATTCATTATCTCGTCGCATGTCAGCCGAGTTTTTTTTTCACCGGCGTGCACACTTTTTTATCCCACGCCAACGCGGCATCAGTGTCCTCGTAATGCATAATCTAGCACTTTGCGATTATTAATCGCACGTGCAGTGAGTTATTATCGAGCGACGGATAGGTGCGCTGATTTAGCCGAGCTAAAGACAAATTGACACTGTGATTGAGAATAACCGTTTAATATCGATGTTCGGTCTCATTTCCTTATTTGGTTAATTTTACGCACGAGCTTGAAACACTTCCATCATTTGTGTACAAACAAAATACGAATAGCTCTTTTCAATTAAAATTGATTTTAACAACAAACCCTTGGATTTTACAGTAAACTTATAAACATTTCATAGACTCTCCTTCTGTTTTCTATCGTAATCGTAAAAACCTCCTCCAGCCCTCGAACTTTCACACCATTTATACGAGAACAGTTTTGCCAAAGCCCTTGAATCTAGAAAACAGTTCGTAACCGCGCGCAGTCAATACGTAATTAAAACACGCGAGAAGAGCGTCGGTCCGTCACTGCATCGGACAAAAGCTCCTCCCCGTCGTCCCATGTCCCCTACCCTGGAATTTCATTTAAAACCTACGACCTCATCCGCTCTCTATACAGATAACAAAACAAAGCAGCTGGTGCATGTGCGGATATTCTCTCTCTCTCTCTCTCTCTCGCTCTCTCTCTCTCTATAATTCTCATTCTCTGCCACTGCACTAAATAGTTATATTGTCGGAGTGCGATCGGCTAGAAACGGTAGAGGGTATCAGTGCGTAAGTGAGCCATCGGAGCAGCGAGGAGAAGGAGGAGGAGGAGGGGGAAACGACGAAGTAATCGCTGAAATATCGAGTGCAAATTTATCCGTCCATCGAGCAGAGATGGCAAAAAAATGTATTTTTACCGTTCTGGAGCGTATATGCTACTACTACTGGCTGTTGCTGCTGCTGCTGCTGCTGCTGCTGCTGGTAGAGAGCAAGAGCGGGAGCGAGAGAGAGAGAGGCAGATTGAGATGGAACGGTCATTTCCTTTCTCGCTCTTGCGAAACAAACTGCTCAATTTGCGGTCCGGCAGCCGAACGAATGGCCTCATCCGGAGTTTCCGCGGTTTACGTATCGACTCTCCTCTCTCTCTCCTCTCCCTCTCTTCCTCGCTCTTTCGCTCTTCCCTCACCGCGTTTTATCCGCTACACACGTCCCGCGTTTCTATGTATATACGCGTATACATTCGCTCAGAGAAGAGAGAGAGAGAGAGAGAGGGAGAGAGTCGTGGCAAACACGGCACGGTCCACTCGTAAATCTCTCGTCATTTATCACAACTTCGGGAGGGCTTGGTGCTCTGCTTTGCTATATACCTTTCTCTCTTTCTCTCTTTTTCTCTCTCTTCTCTCTCTCGCTTTCGATGGATCATATATCGAACGCGGGAGAGAGGCAGAGGCTAAGCGCTGAAAACCCCGTCAAAACGATGCACCGCCATAAATACGCTTTTCTCCCCCTGGCTTATTTGTCATTTTTATGATTTTCCCCCGCGATTACTCGAGGGAGAATCGACGAAAGAGGGAAGGAGAGAGAGAGAGAGAGACAGGAGAGCAGGAAAAAAAAACCTTCAACTCGTCTCCCTCACCTCGACTCGCGCGTATAATCAACTTATGAATTCTCTCTCGCATCTCTCGCTATAGCTATCTCGAGAGTTGCGCGCGAAATTACCGGCGGCCCGCGCGCGCGCGAAAATAAAATTGCGCATTAACGCGGGCGTGTGCGAGGGATGGAAAAATTTTTCTCTCACCCACCTTGGTATAATCTCGGCGCGGGATGTGATTCTCTCTCGGGCTCCTCTCTTCGCTGCTCGCGCCGAGAGAGAAAAATCAAGAGATGGAGAAAAAATAGGAGCGAGGGAGAGAGACGAGGAATGGGAAGCACCGAGCGTCCCGGAAGATTTTCCCTCAAGAATGCGTGTGTATCAGAGGCTCCGCAGTGGTGGGGGCAATCTCGTGACTCAGGAATTTCGCGTTCTGCACACATGCGCCCATGACTATATACGTATATAATGCTATATAAAGCGCGTTGCTTCGAACCTACAGTCAATTTTAAACGATAATCCATTGATCGAGCTTTTCAATTATAAAAAATTAGGCCATTGAGAGAATATGCTCCCAGTATAGATTTGCAAATTAATATCCACGCTATATACTTGTTACGCTGTACGCTTGTTTCATCATAATTTTTCGATATCAAATAAAATTTCATAAATGAATTCCTTTGTTTTATGCATTATTCAAATGTACACTGCGGGGACTAAAACGAATTAAACTTTAAGCGCACTGTTCTCCTCTCTCTCTCTCTCTCTTTCTCTCTCTACCTCTTTCTCTCAGTGAACTCGTGAGAAAATAAAGCAGGAGACGAAATTTAAAGTAACTTCTTTCGAATTACGCGTCTGCCCGGATTTAATGGCTCGAATAAATTCCTGACCGCTCGTTTATTTTCTCCTCTCTCGCAAAAATATGTCAATTTCGCACGTATAACTAGGGGGCTTATTTATTATACAATTGAACTCGCGCGCTTAAAGCGTCAGCAGCAGACTCGGCATATACATTTCCAACGCGGTGAATTGTCTCTACGCCTTCTGCACCGCGCGCCACCGCCGCCGCCGCCGCGCGTCGATTTACGACTTCTCGAGAGATAAGATGCGGCCCCGTAAAATGACAATCATTCCCCTGCACACGCAGTCAGCCTATATACCGACTCTTCTTCCCTGCCTCCCCTAACTCACTCGTTTCGCGAAGACAATTTTCTTTAATTTAGCCTCGTTTTTCTTTCTTACTTTACTTTCTTACTATATACTTTCTTTCAACCCACTTTTCTGTCTCTCCCTCTTTTTATCTCTAGAAATACATGTTTGATTTATGAAAATTGGGGATGGAAAAAACGGAGGAAATTTATTGGTCTGGAATAAACACCGTCTAAAGAAATTCCTTACAAGTAAACTTATTATATCACTGAATTTAGTACAACAATAATAAAATATTATTTAAAATATGTAAAAATTACCATTTATTTGAACATCATACTGACCCATTAATTTTTCTATTTTTATCTTTGATCCCAATCGCATACATATATAATAGCTATAAAAAAGGGGGCAGTGAAAACAAAGCTCAATTCTTCCCCCTCTCTCGATCATTATACAATTGGAATGAAAATCGTTTCGTTATAAGAAAAAGATATGAACGTTGCGAAACACGTGCGGTCAGCTTGTAGAGAGGAAAAGAATTTTCGTGGTATAGAGGGAAGCCATTGTTTTTTACAATCGAAAATAACACGCGTCGCGTAGAACTATAACAGAGCGAGAGTAAAGAAGAAAGGAAAGGTCTGGCAATCGATATCCCTGTTATAACGGCCCGGGGACTTTAGGGATGTGTGTAATAACAATAGCGAAAGTCGAGAAGCTGCGAAATTCGTCGCCGCGCGCGCGTGTGTGTCTACGCGACTCCCTCCTAGCCTATCTTATACTGTACGAGACGCGAGTCGAGAGAGAGAGAGAGAGAGAGAGAGAGACAGCAATTTCGAGGGCTCGTTTCTCTTTCTCTTTGCGTCCTTCCTTCCTTCCTTCCCTCCCACTCGCACTGTCCCTAGCTCCGCGCTTCACTACTACAGCTGCAAGCTGAGCAACACCGGGTGCCGTTTGCGAGACTCGATAAAAAACCCCCGAGCGCTGTAAATTACGCGGATCCGCGGGGCGCGTCGCGAGCTCGCCTACTGCAGCTAGGAGGTGTAAAAAGAGAGGAGGAGGAGGAGCTTGTAATTCCCCTCTCGCCCCTATATTTAGATTCCCCAAAGGCGTTATCTGATTCCCTTTGCCGGGGCTCGAGCGGCGGCCGTCCTGTGCAGTGCGCGCAGCTCGTTAATGCGCCCCGTGCGTCCCGACGCCCGGCCCAATATAACCCCCCTCTCCTCCGACAAGACGAATACTCGGGATATGCTAATGTTTTTTCTCCTCTTTCTCTGCGTTTATCGGGGCGTTTCTCGCTAGACCTGATTATGCCCTCTCGCCTCCTCTATACGTTATATGCTTATTTTTGGGATGATAAAAAGTTGCGATGCCGCAGCGCACTGCAGCAGCAGGATGGATGGCGCTTTTTAAAACTTGTATACGTGTACACAGTGGCCCGAGCGCTCGTCTCGCTGCCGGTGCAGCAGTTTCGCGTCGCGGAGGAGTTTCCGCGCGCGCAGTAAGAAGCAGAGCGTTGTGAAAATATTGAATTGGGCGAGCCAAGTTTTTACCCCTCTCTCTCGCTCTGGCGAGATGTATAAATTTGTTTTATTGGGAGGTGGGGGGGAGGGAAGCCGGACGCGATGGGAAAAGATTGTTCCTTGAGGAGAATTTTACTGCTTGTAATAGGTTGTATAACGCGCGTAGACGAGACATATTTGAAAGAGAGCCTATACGCGGTACGGCTGTGTGTCTGCGTGTGCGAGTGAGAAGATCCATTTATTTTGCATTTTGATAAGCTATTATTTTTGTGGGTGTAAAACTTGGGGTGATGGGGGTAATATCTGGGTAAGCTGTAGCCGATGAAAAATCGATGCCCGTATAAAAGGTTGATTTTTATCTATAATATCCGATACATGTAGTAACAATCTGGCGCCGTTGTAAAACGCATTGAATATTAATAAATTGTTGAATTAGCACTTTCGGAAGTAGTATCATTTGGCCGAGATAAAAAGTGCGTGTGACCTGGATAACATTTGAGTATGATTTTAAAAATTTATGTTTCCAAGTAAGTACATATTTTATTGTTTGTATAAATATATGATTGAAGTTAATTGGTAAATCGATAAATTCTTTTCGTGTACAATGTATTTTATTGCTCGTTAAAATTTCAATCATTCATTTCAAATAATCACGCTTAAATCGCATTACTATCTCAATGTTATCATTAACTCGAAATTATAAAATAATAATACTTTAATATCACATTAAAATTGATAAAGATTCGCGAAATGATGTATTTTTTGAGAAATAAAACGAAAATAACACCTTCCGACTATAAAGCTGTTTCGTAAAATTTTATTATGTCAAAATCACGAAAAGTTTTAAATAAAATTATTTTGAAAACTGTTTAAAATTTGACATTAAGAACATCCACGGTAATTTAGTTTTACGATTTTGAAATGGTATTTTTCGACAATATGAGCTGCAAGCTATGCGAAATATTTCATGCAGGTCACGATTTATCACACTGCTCACTCTACTAACAAAAATCAAAATAAGTTTTCGCATCTGCACACTATAATTCTCTCTCGCTTCGAGAGTATAAGCACTTTTTGAGCATCCCGAACCAAATACGCCCATCGAGCTTTAGCCTCGTTACATATTCGCGCAGCTTGTTTTGAAGGCCGATAAAGAAGCGGATGCAAGTTCTCGGCGGATACTTTGCAAAGAGCTCTCGCTTGTGTATATTGTCGTCGTCGTCGTCGTCGTCGTCGTCGTAGTCGTAGTCGCGACGCCGCTCGCGAGTTCAATTGACTTTCATTGACGTATAGAGCTGCTACGAGCATTCGCTTGACATTCGATCGTTGCACTATATACACCGACTGTCTAACACACACACACACACACACATACACAGACAGGAGGAGTGAGAGGAAGAGGTGCAAAGCTCTCGCGCGATTTGCACGCGAGGCGAGAGACGCGACGCGACGTCGTGACCGCGCGAGCGCATCGTTAAACTTTACTGCTTGCCTCTCTCTCTCTCTCTCTCTCTCTCTCTCTCGCCTTCTACTCATGGTAGACTCGTTCGACAAGTCAACTGATATACGACGCGACTGCGGCTACATCCGCACTTTACAGCGCGACTCTCCAGCGCGTCACGCTCTTACCGGAAAAAATTGATTAGTCTAGCCTCTATGTCTCCCTCTCTCTATGTTTGTCCAGCTACACGAGCTGTATTTTGCCTTTTTGTTTCAACAGTCCGTTGTTGAATAAACGGAGCGTGTGTCGTGCAGTGCTCGAAATACCGAGACTTATTGCCAGGGGAATAAATATGTCGATTGTTCAGTGTGTAGAGATAAAGTTGAAATGGTTTTTGTTGTAGTAGGAGCAAAAAGCAGCGGAGATTTGTCACCAATCGAAATATAGATATATAGCTTACGTAATTAGATTAATATTCGTTTCAACCGCTGAGAAATTGTGCATCGCATCAGCAAAGTAGGTTGAACAAATAAAATATATATTCGTGGTACGATTCGCCAACTTTGAGGAAATTTTCGATCCACCCAGGATTCCAATGAATTTCATATATCCACGAAATCCTATGAAATATAACAAAAAAAAACGAACTTTCTCTTTAATATCTAGCGCCGGAAATCTATGAATTTAAAACAAAACTAGTTTCGTGAGTACAGGGAAAAAAGTTTCCAAGTATCTGGTTATAGAGTTTTCAAAGAGCGGCTTCGGCTGGTGTAGTTCACGCGTGGATGGAGCCCGAGTTTTGTCAGACGGCATGTCTGACTAGACTCGGCATATATCTACGTATGCGCATACAGATGTATATATACATATATATGTCGTTGCGCCGTCAGGGTGTGAACTTCGATCCGGTATTTTCGCAGGTTTTAGGCGTTTATCTTTCGGGGAAAAAACCATCATCCCTCTGTTATACCTCGAGGAATATCCTCTTTACTTGTAGTGGGAAAACTGATATTACAGTTAAACTGTATCAACAGAAATATATGCTTCAAAAGTGGAAATTTTCTTCTTTTCAAACAATTTACAGTTTGTGTACTTTGAAAACTTATTCTTATCCTTTTTTTTTTAATTTAAAAGAACTGCAATAACGAAAATTTAATTTAAAATGTACGTTCTCATTTTTTTATTAAATTTTTTGAGAAATCATACTGCGCGACATTGTTCTACACGCTACTTCAGTAAGAGATTAAAAAAACTAATATTCAGATTTTCCATTACTTTTATATTTTCTTTTTTTTTGAGAGCGAAAAAAGACGAAAAAACAATTGCATATCCCGGCAAAGTTTCAACCAAATGAATTTAATTATAGCAATTCCATGTGCACGGATTTATATAATGAAAATGATGTACGGACAAAAAACTTTATTTCCCTTCTGCTGAGAGCCATTACGATCCGTAAATCGCCTAGCCAAATATTGGTACAAACGCTCCGCCCTCCCATTCTCCTTCTATTTTATTTTTATCGCCATCCACGCTACATATACCTGGTGCAGTGCTCGCAAAGTTCAAAATGTCGCGTTGTTTTATTTCGTTTGGCTGGTGTGGCACGAGCAGCAGGGAGCAAGGGGTCCTTTCTCATTCAAAAGCATCGGCGAATCGAAAAATCCCCATCCAGTTATAGGAAATCGGCAAACAAAGCGCCCAGCACCACGGCATCCTAACCATCGCTCGGCATCGCTCGGCAGCTCGCGCTCAAGTTTGATGATTTTCTTCCCGTTACTTCCTCTCCATTCGACTAGTCCATTAAAACGGCATCTCGAGGCTGGGGCCAAGTTTGAAATTGTCCAAAGTATACACGACGCGGGATCAAGTCCCTTAGACACACACACACACACACACACACACACGTTGAAGGGGGTCCCGGAAAGGGTTAAACGACGCGCCCGAGCGCAGCTCAAAAGACAAAGGTAAATCGAGGGTGGAAAGCATCCGCAAGCACTCGCGCGCGCGCACACACATGCACATAGAGAGAGAGAGAGAGAGAGGTGCATATATGTATACAGGTGACGGGTGCCAGTTTGTATAGTAGACTCGCGGTTGTTGAATGCATTAATCATGAAAGCAACGCATACACACACGCGCACAGCTCACTGTTAGAGAGAGAGAGAGAGAGAGAGAGAGACGGGGTGGGAAGGGGGAGAGGAATGGAGAATCCAAGTGAAGCCCTGCTGCGCGCCTAATGGAGCGTCGGTGGGTGCCCAGCTACGATTGGCTGACGGATCGGTGCACCGAAATGGCGCCTCTCTCTCTCTCTCTCTCTCTCTCTCTCCGCTATGTAGCCCCTCGCTATCCGCCTCCTCCTCCTCCTCCTCTGCCTCCTCATCCAGCAGCCCCAGACCGCGCCGCGTGTCTGCGGTCGCAGTCGAGTGCATTCGTAGTAACGCTCTCTCGCGCGCATCCTGCCTGTCATTGCTACTTGCCGCCGTCGCTGCCGCTGCCGCTGCTGTCGCTGCTCCCTAATAATTCTCTCTTCTCTCTCCCTCGAACGCACCTGCTGCTGCTGCTGCTGTCCCAGCGAGCATCAACCGATTCTGCGAGAGCCGCAGCAGTTGTCGTTGTTGGTCAATTATGAAAAAAAAAGAAAAAACAATGAGAGAGAGAGAGAGCATCTCTCCCTCTGACCTACATATACATGTACACAGTATCGAGAAAGAGAGAGGAAGAGATAGCGAGAAAGAGAAAAAGGTTTGGGCGTCGGCACGTGCTGCTCGTAAATAATACCGGGGCAGGCCCAGAGCATACCAGCCATTTTATGCGAGAGCGAGAGAGAGAGAGAGAGAGAGAGAGAGAGAGAGAGCGAACGAATATGCGTCGGCCGCTCTCGCGCCCCCATAGCCCAGGCAGCGACGAATTGCCCGTATATACCCCAGCCTCGTACTACTACTCATAAATTCTCGAGCTGGATCAAATTAAACTCGCGCGCATACCTACCTATAACCCCCGCCTGTGCGTGTACCACTTCGCGACCTTTCAAACACCTTGCGCTTAGCTGTGTATATACGCCGCGACGTGTCAAGTTTCACACCCAGCTACGACCGTGAATTTTTTTTTTCTTTTGCCATTTCTCTTTGCACGCGAGTGTTTTTTTATTTTTTCGTTCGGGCCGACCGTTAGCCATCGACTTCTTTTTTCTTTTTCAGGAAAATGTGTCGTGAATCGCAAATGTGGTCCGCTAATTATGTGAGTGTCACACACGAAAATAAATATGAGAACATTTTTTACCAAATCATACTCGTATTTCTCCATAGATGAATCGACAAACTATCAGTGATAGTACAAAATTAAAAAAAACTTGTACACTAAAGTAAAAACGTATATATATGTTCCGGGAGATATAATGGAAGTGTGTATAGGAATTAGTCTGTGTCCATTTTTACGAGTGATAGTTAGATGTCCAATTTTCTGACGGATCATACATTTTCATTGCAAAAGCGAGTGTGTGTGTATGTTTTAGCTAGCCAGTAAAATATTTTGTCAACTCGTATATCGTAGGATGTAACTTTTGTGCATCAATATTCATCAGTCGACGTGTGTGCGGCGCTCTTGAATTCATTTTTACGGTGTCGAAAAAAAAAAACAGTGTAATAGTCAACGTTTACTTTGACCACACAGCTGAGCACCGCTATGAGAAAATCACGCTGCAGTGGTAGAATACGGCAGGCAACAACTATATTTTCAACAGCGACGAAACTCTAAACATTGATTCGGCTCTCTTCTTTTTTGCCACGAAATGCTTGGGTGCAGTTAGACCGCACACTCGGCATGAGAATTCGGTAGCGGCGGCGCTCGAGTCCTCGCGGGTAAAAAAAAAGAATCAGAATTTACAACTATAACTATGGGCTTATAAAATTTTATCGTCGCCCTATACCTTCTCCATGTATATCCGAGAAAGGGAGAAAGAAACGTATATATACTTATTGGTTAGGTCCTCGTATATAGCTCGGGTATTTATGGATGCGCGAGGCGTTTATGCTATTCGGTGACATGATTCGGATAAAGTAGCCGCGATTTATGCTACGCGCATATATATACAAGTGTATATATGTGTATACGGAATACGAGGGGTCGTCGCGCGAGGCAATATTATCTTTATAACTCAATCGAGAGGAATTCGCGAGGATCTTTACGAGCGTATAAAAAAAATGTAACGGCTTAAATGGGCGCGAGTCTCGCAGTTTTCAGATGTATACGTGTATATACGTGCGATGAAATTGTACGTCTGGATAAAAAGTGTACAGATGTATAGATGCAACAAAATATGATACAATAAATGGAGGAAACCAATATGCGATGCTTCTATAATGAAGGAGGAAAATATATACGGCGATTTTCTTTTCTTTTTTCGGGCGCATGCAGAGAGAGAGAGAGAGAGAGAGAGAGAGAGAGAGAGAGACGAGCGAAATGTTTCTAATGCCCAAGCAATTTGCAAAATTCGTGTTACCGAGCGTATATAGCTGCAGCAGAAGGCAGTTATACCGAGGCCGAAGTTCTCGATACATAAGATCGATCTTGCCGTCGATACTTATTTTCATTTTTCCCCGCTCTCTCGCCTCACCGCGGAATCCCTATTGTGTATAAATTTCATTGCGCGGCTTATCGAACAAAACTTTCTATTACCTCGTTGCAACTGCGAGCACTTGGCCAAACTACAGCAGCGGCAACAGCAGCCGCCGCAGCAGTGAGAGACGGATGCAGCGATCGCGCCAAAGAGCGACGGAGAAAAAGGAGAAGCAGAGGAGACGGATGAGGAGGAGGAGGAGGAGGAGGAGGAAAGAGAAAGGATCGCTGGTATATAGGTAGTAAAACATAAGCCCATAAGTCCGCGGGTACATCGGGAAAGAGAGAAATGCAAAAGTAGCATCGCGGCATCGTGAATAAATTGCTCTTGCCGCGCGCTCTCCGCTTCGATCTCTCCCTCCCTTCTATACCGCTGACTTTTTTTTTCTCTATACCTCGTGCATTCGAGTTTTTCTCTCTCGCGCTCACACTGCACGAGCGTGCCTATCTCTTCCCGCGCGCACGTATAATCGAAAGGCGAAAAGGGAACAAAAAAAGGGAAAGGGTTGCCCTTTATTCTTTCGCTCTTCCTCCGATATCTCCGCGGCTTTTATTTTTCGCGAGGCTATAATATGCCAGGCAGCAGCCGATCGATTCGAAAAATATCATCAGGGAGAGAGAGAGTGAGAGGCGAACTCGCTATTGGTCGGTCACATTAGCGATTCTCGATCACCTTGAGAAAGACGTTGAAAAAGTAAAAAAAAATAGAGAAGGAGGAAAGCCCAAGGGGCAAGAGTTATATATATAT
>UELU01142808.1:35428-68941 GCA_900490025.1 Megastigmus dorsalis | reverse complement strand
TTTTCTTTATAGCTATACAATAGCTTTTAACAATGGCCTTGGATGACGTGTCACTTTTCTTTGAATAAGAAACCCAACGTATATAGATATCCGAACTTTTTTAAACTTTTATTGTAATATGCCACGATGTTTGCAATCACTTGAATTTACCAATTAAAAAAGAAATTTTAATGATAATTAAAACATTTCAATATTATTTCCCTGCAACCGAATAAAAATCCAAATAAGATCAAAGCGAAATTCAAATAGAATTCAAAGCTCTATTTCAAAAGCTACTTGAAAATACAGCAGTCACCTACACACGCGCCGCTCTCAAAGCAGTGAGAACAGTGTCACTGTTCTCGCCTGAGCACAAAGGACACAAACGTACACCACCCGCACCCTCTCAACAGCAGCAGCCACCGCTCTATACGCTCCTAATCCCGTGTTTGCAACCGAAACTCGAAGCCAGCGCGCAGCGTACACGTCTCGACGGCAAAAAGTCGTGACACGACATACACCCATAGAGAGAGAGAGAGAGAGAGAGAGAGAGAGAGAGAGAGATAGAAAAAAGGCCACACCGCCGCCGCCGCCGCGTACAGTCTCTATATCCAGACGAACTACACCCACATTTTTCAAAGCCCCGCGCATATATACATGCATCCCCCCTTGCAGACTCCGGCGGTGCAGATCACGTCGGCGCGGAGGTCGCGCGCGGCGTTCCGTATAGCAAAGAGGAGAGTCCGTCGACTAGTCGAGAGGAGAGTAGCGCGTGAGAACGGGGATTCGCGCTCTCCAGCTTGTGGCCGCTGCGGCGGCAAAGTTCAGCGCGCTGATCGACCGTTAAGTTCATCGGCTATTCGTCCATTCGTCGCGCTCTCCTCGTCGTCCTCGTCGCCCCCGAGAGAGTCGCTTTCGTCTTGTACACACACCGTACAACGGGCCTGCAAATACTCGCTCCGCTGTAGTATGCGTCTATGTGTATATATAGGTATTACATTGGAACGCGAGAGATAGAGCAGATTTTAGAGGCTCGTTAATTACTAATTAGGCCCTAAAGGAGCCGTTATCTTTCACGCATCGCCGCCACGAACTCTCTCGCGGCCTTTACCGCTGCTGCTAACTCAGCTATGCCTGCATAGCATCTCTTTCGTTCTGTGTGTGTATAATGCCCGTACCTTGTGCAACCAAGGCTATTTATGTGTGTCTGTATAAGAGAAACAGGCTTCCGCCCTCTAACCGCGGCTTGAATGATATTTTTTCTAGCAAGTCTGGATATTACGCCAATACCGTAATAGCCTTGACTTGTATAATTCATTACGAACTTCGGGATTCATTCGACCAATTTTATACCATCGATACTTGGATACAACCAATTTACTCATTATCATAATGGGTACATGGCTCGTGTTTTTTATATTAATTATTATTTGCACTTGTGCTTATCTCAATGAAAGCTTGGCGCAATAGCTGCAAAATTAGTATGCAAGCGCATCATCATAATCAAGATGTATTTGTGTAGAATAATCATTAATGTTTTTGTGGGTACGAGAGGCTGCACGATTAGGAAGAGGATAGGGCTAATTAGAGCGAGTGCTACTTTTTTCCCGTGTACATATACACACACAGAGGCTTCGATTTCCAGGCGCGCTCGTGTTGCAGGCTGTTGCAGCGTGGAAAAATGCACGTGGATGTTGTTTATACCGGTGCTCGCCAGTGTAATGAAGCGCTATAATATAATGAGATGTAATTGAGTTACTCGCACGCTTGGAAAAAGTCGTTCTGATTCAATCGGTAACATTAAGAGGTATAACGTTACGAGAGAGAAGAGAGGGAGAGAGAGAGAGAGATTCACTGCGATGCGCATTCGCTTTTGTTCTCTTGTACTGTTATACACTCTGACAAAAAATTAATTGTAATTGCACTGGAAAAGGGGGTATCGTTTCTCCTTCTCTTCACGTAATGACGGCGTAATCGGTTATATAGCGGCGATCGCTTTGGTTTCGTTGCCCGGAGAGAGAGAGAGAGAGAGAGAGAGAGAGAGAGAGAGAGAGAGAGAGAGAGAGAGAGAAGATCTCTAGAGATATGACAGCGATACTAATTGGTGTCACACTTGTATAATAGCTCGGAGGTGTGAAGTACTGGTATTAGTAACGGACTCTGGATAATATTTTACGAGTTAATATTTTAGAGAAAAGTTGACAATCATTGTGTGAATTGCAACATTATAGAAAAGGTCCTTTTTGAAAAATAACGTTATCATACGAGATGTAAGATTGAAAGGCTTAGAAATAGAAGATTTATATGTTGATTCAATTTTTTTCTATACCTAAATTCACTTGTATTAATTGCTTTAAAATGAGCTTCTAAACGTCGTCAAAGACCCATAGCCAATAGTGTAGCTTTAAAACTGCACAAAATATAGTTATAAATCTAAGCTACTCCTTTGGAATTCAGTCCATTCACTGCAGGATCATGAAATTCAAGCAGCGTCGAGGCGAAGAACATCGGTGAAATAATAAATTCCATCGGGGCTCGCGCAGGGGACTCGACGTTACAGAAGAATCAACATGGGAGCCAAAGTATTATACGTAATAAAGACACACGATATATAGCTATAGCCCATAGCTGCGATACATAGACGTGGTGATTGAGTGGGTAACGTGTTTTAGAACACGCTAGTCTGGCCTCAGTTATACGGGCACTCCTTGCAGACCTTATATACCGTTCTCGAGCGGATGTCCTATTGGTGCGGCTTGGAAAAGTCAAGGCGCACTGCTACTGCTGCCACGGCGAGCCTAAACTCACGGCTTCTGCACGCGGCTAATCTATTTCGTATTAATATTCCCGTTCGCTAGGCGATGCCTGTGTGCGCGACCCATTGAAATTGCGCCTCCCCGAGAATGGATAATTGACAATTGAAAAAATACTGTTATGGAAATGCGACTTCCTTTTTGGCCGATCGATCCTCTATCTATCTGTGGCTGTCGCCGCTGCAACTGTTTAGTGCACGCGCATGCTCAACTGTATTGCGTCTGCAGCGTGCTATTAGAAAAGAAATTGAGAATGAGAAAAGTTGGCTGTACAGAGTATTGCGGACAATGATGTTATTGACAACGTTCTTTATGCGTCCATTGCTGCTGTGCGCTGATTTGATTTTTATGCTCCGAATGGAGATTCAATTTGCACTGTTCTTTATGAACATGGTTGGCAGTGTTAGTACTTTTTAGAATGCTTGAAAATATGTGAACTATTTGTACACTGAAAGAAAAATTACTAAATTCAAGTAATCATTCGTTTCAGTCCATCCAAAAGAACATTTATTTGATTTTAAAAAATATTTACTTAATTTAAGTACTGTTTTTTTTTCAAATTAAGTAAAGTATACTTAGATAAAGTAAATATTCTTTAAATCAAATAAATTTTCTTTTGAATTACTTGAAATTTGTAATTTTTTTTTCAGCGTTGTAGGATAGAACATTTTGTAGTTACAATAATTATTTAACCCTAGTAAAAGTTTAGCATATACCTTCGTAAGTACTTTAAATGAACACTGGATTCTTTCGAAAGGTCACGATTAGACTTCGGCTGATTCTTTTTAGATATAAATAGATATATTACTTTAGTACACTTAATTAAACGTTTCTATGCTTGCGAGAACCGGCTTACTGCTGATACCAATACGAAAATGCTAATTCTTATAGCGCCGATTTAATTAACTGCTCTTACGTAAACTATTCAAAGCACTTTAGTCAAATGTACATAGAGGCATTTGTCGCGTACAATTTATTGCAGGCATATCCTTCATTCATGCCTAAAACATGAATGAGCATTCGATAGTTATGTATATCATCAGATTATTTGCATGAATCAAGCTCTTTTTTACTTTTTAAGATTAAGTTTGCAGAGTTTATTCAAATGATATGCTTTGCCCAAGGCAAATATTTAAAGTAATAGAGTAAAGTTTTCAATTAAAATTCTAATGCTAAAATGAAAAATTAGACAAAAGCCAGGTTGGTAAATCAATTCATCAAATCAATCTTAATGAACTATATAGCTCGAAAATAGTCGAATAGTAGTTCTTCACGACTGCTGCTAATTTTTCAAACGGCGGCAAACCGGTTCAAGGCTAATAACCAGCATTTTTCGTCACTGAATTTTTGAATGGATATAAATTAATACTGCCGACTAAAGTCAGCAATTATTTCCATTAGATATGAAGAATAGCTCTGAAATGAAATCGCAATACTTTAATGTCAAAACAATCTTAATTACTGTATACTTATTATCTTTGCGCTAGAATGAACATAGCATATACAAAGAAAAGGTTTTTCACGCTTCAACATTTCAACGTTACTCTGCACCGTTGATACTAATGACAGTTGGAAAAAGTATAAGAATGGAAATTTTTACGCAACAAAATGTGATAGAATTTTTTTCATTAATTAAAATACAATATATAAAATGACATTGCACAATATACCGCATTCAGCTCACAAAAATGTTATTTCTATATAGTACCAATCATTGATGTTAATTATTCATTCTGGTTTTTATTAAAGAATATAACCTTGTAACCAAAGTAACTAGTAATTAAATGTATTCTAGAGTTCAATACTATATTTATTTTTCAAATAAAATTTTATTATTTTTCTTTCTTTCTAAGAACACTATAATGACAATGTCAGTATTCTGAATCTCAGAGCATTTTTCAAAGAATTATTGTTGTCAGACCTAAAAAAACTTGGTGTCATAGATGGTAAGAGTCAATATGCTTTTGAAGCACTCGCATAAGAGTTTGATACTTTTGAAGCTATTCAACTAATTTCGATCGAAAGGAACTCGTGTTTATTTAGGATTAAACAAAGATGTACTTGATGTAACCTGGCATTTTTGATAGATGAAAATATTTGATTTTGTGGATATCTGGAAAGAGTAATTTAAAAAAACACTTGGCATATTGATGATTAGATTGGTTTACAATATTTTGATAATATTCATTCCATTCAACTACTAAATTTTCTCATACTTTTTTTTGAGAAAGGATTACAAATTCTTAGAAGTTATACATGCATCATTAAGCTTGCTAATCTTGTGATAATAATCGTTGTCAGCTTTATCCAAGATAAGAGTCTAAGCAACACTAATCCACTTGGAATGTTCGGTCGGTGACACCAATCTCACATCCCAGCTCGTTGCACGTGAACCGATTATTCCTCGAAAACCTCGATCGCAAAAGAATCGGCATGAATCCAAAGCCAAAAAGATAGAAGAGTCAGGCGAAGGATATATAAAATCATCGTCCCATTTACCTTCGTTGATACAAGATAGAACAAACGCGAGAATACACAAGCACTCGGATGTTATTATACATCGTTCGGATTCCACCGCGAGATCCGAAGACTCGTGCGGCCGGCATTATATATACGCGTAGCAGCTGAAGGGATCTTTCTTTTCTTTCTCAGAGTCTCTCGTGATGCTATTTCTTCCCCGCGCCGCGCCGCACTACGGCACCATAAGTAATGCACGCGCCCGGCAGGTACGCACAGCACCTGCTTCTCTTTCGCATCCACCTATTCCTCTTCCTCTACCTCTCTCTGCTCTTTCTCTTAGCCGCTGTGATGTCTATACGTATATAGGTATGAATTTATGTATATGGCAGCTTCCATGTCGAATGACTCAGACGGACGGCCAGGAATGCTTGAAACTTTAAGAGCAACGCCGCTAGTGAGAGAGAGAGAGAGAGAGAGAGAGAGAGAGACTCTCCGCACACGGGGGGCTGCACAAAAAATACGAATTCCTGAGAAATCATAGGCCTAAAGACATGCAATATTGAAAATCCTATCTTTTCATCGCCGCGAACGAGCTGCGTACTCGCGAGCTTTGATCGTTCGACTTGCGCTCGCAGTCACTCGTCGGGGCCACTATACTACTTCTCTCTCTTCCTCACCTCCTCTTTCTTTCTCCCTAATCTCATTATTTTCCGTAAACCCGCGCAAAAGGCGCAGATTGTCCTCTGAGCCATATCTCAGCCGACAATCAGCAGCGGCAGCGGCAGCAGCTGGGATATATTTCCGCGAACGATCTTTCGCAATCGCGCGCTTTTCAAGGTGTCCATTTCCAGGTGACATTAATTCCATAATTCACTTGTGGCACACACGGCCGACAGTCTCCCGACTGCGGGTCCGCGAAGACAAAACGGATTCCACCTCGCTATACAGTGAGTATGCGAGCTCTTCGTCTCCTCTCTCTCTCTCGCTTCTCTCTGTGGCAGCATCATGTGCATATACACACATCCTTGGTTTTATCGAAAAATTCCTCGGGTTTCTTATTCGCGTGAAGGCGCGCGAGTCCCGTGTAAGCGGATAGCTCGTTTTCGCGTGAATCTACAGGGCAGATATATATAGGGGAATGTGTACAAGGGGGAAAAAAAGAAAGGCCGTATACGCGCGTATATACACAGTCTGGCTGAGTGTGTGTATATGTATAAAGGTATATAGGCAGGGTGTGCGTCAGCAGCTGTTCAAATGCAAAATTCAATCGGCCCGGCAAGTCGATCCGCGTCGTTACGCTTGGGCGAGATGAAAGAGGTCAGAGATGTGGGGGACCGCCCAAGTGTGGAGCGATTAAAGTTGGGCAATTATAGGGATGGGACTGGAATTTTGTGCAGGAATTTTTCGCGAAATTTAGTGGCAATCCTTTGGAGGATAAGACTGCGATGCCAGTTGGCTCATTATTTAAGAATTCAACAATTCTAAGTCGACTATACTTGGTTTGGGGGGTTTATACATGCCTATTTATGGTCGAATTCTTTTGATACTGCGTGGTTTGTACATACGTCATGTACACTCGTAATGCGACTAAAATAAGAAATGACCTCTTAAATTGTATTTTCGTAAGGCATTTTTTAAGTCGACGTGATGAAATGATTGTTGGGAAAAAAGCGCGTATGGATATAATCAAGTGGATTATAACCTTGTGACTAAGAAATCGCGATTCACTTAAAATAGCAATAAGATATACGAGCTATATGCGAAAATATTATACCGAAGTGCTCTGTCCATATAATCCTGCGAGAGAGATTCTCGAGGAATATATACGAAAATGGGGTGACCACACACTTTTTCGACAACAGCTAATTAGCACTGTACGCACTTTTTTCTGACATTGGCGCGCGGCTCACACAAGTAAAGTGTAACTTTCGCTATTTGCGCTTTTATAAGAGTGCCTTTTTATCGAGGCGAGTGGCCACCACAGCTCCTTGAGTCATCAAATTATAATTGATTATTGCTTTCTACCGCATCTTACGTCATGAATAGGTCAGCATATACGGATATCGTCCATAAAAGAAACTCTCCGCCCGGTTTCGAGGTGATGAAGTCATCGACTATCTGCGTATATGTCGTCTAACGATATTGAAGTGGCTAACGACCGCCCAGTACCTTTAATATTTTCTGCGCCATCGAGTGTTTTCGAAACAGACTCAACATTGACGTCGCGTTCATTCAATCGGGATCGCTTCGTGTCTAGTTTTCTTTGTCTGGCATTGGTTATTTTTTCATACGGAGGATTTAATTATATACAATTTTGTTTATATATCCTTGATGGTCTGTTAAAAAAATGCGTGAAATTTTCTTTATTTACATCTTTCTCTAAATCATTAAAGTCGTCAATCATGCAAGATTTATTATTTATTTGGAAAATTTTTTTATGCGAAATGCTTGATAACTTTGGATGACCAAATTCAGTGGCCTTTGCTCAATTACAATAATTATTATTGCAAGAATTACTTAATGAAAAAAAGTCATGCAGAATGTACAGAAATGTAAAAACCTCGTAGCATTTGTAAATTTCTATTCAATTAAAGGAATTTCAGATATATCTTATCCAACAGCTTCTTATCTCCGATGAAACTTGACCTTGCTAATCTTCCATTATCATCTCTATTTTCATGCTCAATAACGACCGCTTACGTAACGATCATCGACTCGAGCGTTACGCCGTAAATGCACGAATTCGTCAACAGTAAATAAACTCTCCACTCGACCTACGACTCTCTCAAGTCCTCGAAAAAATTTTAGCGCGGACGAAAAGAAATAGAGAGGAAGGCACTGCCCGATATCTGCTCCCCACCCACGGATCACCAGGTCCACGGGAATTATAACGGTGCGTTACTCAGCTTTTTTTTTTCTCTCTCTATCTCCTTCTCGTCCAACTCGTTGTCCGATCAAAACCCTCCCAAAAAAAAAAAACACCGATGACCGAAAAGTACGAAACGAGCAGCAGCGCGCGAGAAAAAAAAGGAAGAGAGCGAAGGGAGCAACCCCAAGAGTCCGCTGCAACGCTCTCGGGTCGTCCGTATATAATATACACACCTGTATATATTACGCACGCGCGCACATTATATTCTACATTATACACGTGCGACGAGGGGGGAGAGCGTAGAGAGAGAGAGAGAGAGAGAGAGAGAAGCGGAAGAGAAGCTTATAGAGCAGTTGGAGCTCGTGTACAGCTCTCGTGTATATACATATATGCATTAACGAGCGGCTGCGTTTATCGCGCGCGCTGCTCGCGGAATTTTCGACGAGGGAAACAGGCTGCGCTTCTCTCTCTCTCTCTCTCTCTCTCTTGCCTAGACTCACTCCTACTGCTTTTTTATGCGGTCGCGCCAAGAGAAAAGCGCTGCCGCCACCGACGCCGTGCGCCTCTTAACGGTAGGGAATGGATTTTCTATATGTATCTCTTTCCCTGCCTCCCCTCTGAAAAATCGCGTTGCGCGATATATGCATTATTGCGAGAGCGCAGTAGATCGTGAAGATTTGCCATCAGGTTGGGTTGGAAGACTCTCCTTTCTTCGTTGGGAAACACACCTGGGTTATTAATTAATTTTTTAATGACGCGTAGAAGGCAAAAGCTTTGATTTGATAGATCGGCTGCGTTATGCTGGGAAATCGGTTATTAGCCGCGCCGAGCGGATCGTTTTAATACGTGTGACGGTGCAGAAGTGTTGTGGGATGCGAAAGTGCGATGTATTCGCTTTTATGCAAAGCGTTTAGACGGTAATTATTCTGCTATATTTTGCTGCTTTCCCGAAAAATTGCTGCGATTAAGTCTCAAGTGGGTGCGTGATTCATAAAATTTAAGAAAACATGATAGAATTTCGATGTTGAGAATATGGTTTTTTGCGCTAAAACCATTTTATCTGTAAAGTTTGCTATATGAAGAATAATAAATGAGAATAAGTGATTTGTGATAATTAGAAGTTGCGTAAACACCAGGGATAAATATAAATTCTATAGAAATGATTTTAGAATACGGTCTCAATTAAACGGCTAACCGGATCAATAATTTTCGCGCGGGCGTAAAGAAAAACTATTTACATTTGAAAACCTTATACTCAGTGATAAGTGTCTGAATTTTTCGCAAATCGTGCAATGCGGTCTAATTAATGCAATCGCATAACAGTATAACTTCGGTACCTAGGTATATACGATAAAAATAAAATTACACGGACGTCTTATCACTGGATTGGCTGGCGAACACCACCGACTGCATAAATAATTTTTCCTCTAATGCGCCATGCCCACAAGAAAATTCACCGAGTAATAATGGATAAATTCACGCGGCGTGGGTAAGAATTTTTCTCTCCTCGTAGGTGTTATAATGCGCGCGGTGAGGGAAAAAAAGGTCGGCAAACTTAATAAGAATTTATTGCAATCTCTCTACCTGGGCGTATATATTTTCAAGTAACATTTGCGTGAGAAAATCTCCCGCGAGAATCCGACAAACTCAAAAAACGACGACAGCGCGCTGCACATTCCGCATTTCGTCGGTACTTTTTTCTCTCGCTCCAAAATTATCAAACCAATTTCCTAATACGCACAATTTAGCCGACCAAATAACTACAACGCCCATTTTTTTCTATGAACTAAAATGTGTACGTTCCGTAAGATAATTAAGCTGTTGCATATGAACCGATATTTTTTCGGACTCGTTCGCTTACCGTATAGCCTATACTGGTCTGACCCGAAAGCTTTTTTACCACGTTGGTAAACATTGCATAAGTTATATATTCCTCTCTGACATCATATTCACCACAGTTTCACCCAACATTTACAAAACCATTACTCCCACACACATCACAGCTACCAGCAAAAAAGCGACCAAACCAAATTATCGCTCGACTCATCCTCTCAAGATCCACATTCTACCGGACTAGTCCTCCAATTTGTATCCACCCGTCCCATAGAAGAACAAAAAAAACACAAGCACCTAACCAACCAACACTCACACGTACATCAGCCAGAAGGGGTTAGATCGTCGATGAAAAAGCTAAAAATGTCAAACATCCTCGGAGCGCGTGCTCGCGCCTATATACGCGAGCTGCGCGACCGAAAAACGCCTCGGAAAGCGCGCGAGCGCGCTCCTTAGCGTATATACCTACGTAGGTATACACCCGAGGCGTGAGAAACTGGCGACCGCCTCGAGGAAGAGAGTATCTCTCTCTCTCTCTCTCTCTCTCTCTCTCTCTCTCTCTCTCTCAACGTATAAACTTGCTCTATCGAGTGAGCGAGCAAGAGAGAGAGAGAGAGAGAGAGTGAGAGAGGTAGAGGTAGAGAGAGCGAGAGAGAGAGAAAGGCCTAGAGGCAATGGCTAGCCGGCTTCTGCTGAGAAGCTCTCGAGCTCCGGTCTTTGTGCCTGACGCGCGCCAGCCAGCCAGTCAAGGTATAGGCTCGTCTACACTCCGTGGATCTCTCGGGGTTCGTCTGTATATATGTATATCTATAGAGTGCACATAGAGCGGTCGCCGAGTAGTGGCATAGGAGAGGATCGGCAAGCTCGGCGGCCGTTCTTTCGCCTTTGTTAGTCATTAAACAGGCAGCGGCCGGCTACCACTTCTTGCCCAGTGCAGCAGTGCACACCAGCCGCGCGGATTCTTCTCAACACTATATATATATATATATACAGATGCCCGGGATGCTTAAACGCCTCGATGGGTCGAATGAGCGAAAATCGGGGAGCCGAGCTCGTGCAACGATACCTGATTAATGGAGTTTCCAAGTAGATTCTCGGATACACACGTGTATGACGTTCGCGCTACCGGTTTTTCCATTGCGGACGACTGTATTTTCTCAGCGCGCATGCAGGACTTTGGAATCGTGCGCATTGCTTTGAATAATTGTATCGGTTGCGAAATCGGCTGAATTTTTGCGTTGCCGCTATAATAATCTGTATCTTTGCTACGCGTTCACATGTGGTCTTTCGCGAAGGCCGTAACGTATATCATAAATCTTAACGATTTAAATATTCGTTACACCGGCGAATTCCATTTTCGCATTCCATTAGCGGGTGTAATATATATCTGCACGGCGCGAACGCGCGCTTTTGCTAAATTCCGATCCCGATATCTTTCTGCCATTCCCATTAGCCTTGCGTCAGATTTAGAAATATTCAAAAACTGCTCTAAAACCATATCTTATCCATTCAAATCGATTCAAATCGATCGAACGGCATCTGCACACCATCAGACCCATGCACATTCCTGTAACTTTTTGGAGCAGGGACTAACAGCTCTCGATACGTCAATTGTGGACGCATCGATAAACACGAGGAAATTCGTCGATCTCTAAGAATCCACCCTCGATAATGCAAAAAAAAAAAAAAAGAAAGAAAAGCTCAGAAGGGGAGCATGTGCTCCATTCACAGTAGTGAAAAACCTACCTGTTGATTCACGGAACTTCCTCTGTCGAGCGTCGTCTTGCGATCTGCCGGCCTTGGTATACGTGCACACTCTTACACTTATATATACAGACACAGACACACTTTCCTGCCTCCTCCGCCTCCTTCTCGTCTCCTGGCAGTGTACAAACGAGAGGCTGCCCGTGTCCGTGTGCCTCGATATTATATAGTTACAGAGAGAGAAAGATAAATCGGCAAATTCTCCACCGATCGCACAGGCGCACACTGCACAGAAAATCGGTACGAAAATATCCCTCTTATCGGGTTCTCTCTCTCTCTCTCTCTCTCTCTCTCTCTCTCTCTTTCTATTCACCTCTCTCTCACTCGCGAAAACCACTTTTGTCGGCTATCCTTCTCTTGCTCCTCCGTCGATCACTTTTTCATCTCATTCCCTTGGACTATCCATGTGCACGTGTGCGCGTGTGTGCGCGTGTGTATGAGTGAGGATGAAAAACCGGTGCGCTTTAATCCGTTCGCGAGGCCGCGAAGAAGCGGAGGAAGCGCTGCAGCACCCAAAGGTTATATACTTCGGCTGATGATGTGTATATATATACTCATACATAAGATTCACGTTGCACACAATATATGTATATATACTTCCGAGATTCAACGATCACTTCACTCCTTCGTCACAATGCTATCCAAAATCTCGCTGCATCTATACGACTCCACACTCGCGGTTATACACGTTCTTCCTCTCCCTCTCTCTCTCTCTCCGTGTGCATGTATAAAGGAGAAAATCCTCTTGCAATGCGTAGGCGTATACAACACGCGTAAGTGAGGAAAAATCGCGCTGATGAATAAGTGCTGTGTATGTACAGACGCGCGTGTGGGTATAATATAATACACGAACGATGAAAAAAACCGAGGGAAAACAGAGAGAGATATATAGCCAAGGATAGCACTGCTGCAGGTGAGTACAACAACTTCGGGCAAGAAAAAAACAAAACAAAACAAAACAGTACCGAAGGAATAAGAAAATAAGAAGTGAAAAAGAACTTGCAACCGGTCTCGCGAAGAGAGCCGCTGCCGCTCGGGGCAAGCGCCGATGCGCGACTGAGGCTCTTGGCTCCGTGCTTTCCAGCAGCCGCACTGCCACAGCACACGGACTGCGCGCAACGGCAAGAACCAAAGCAGCAGCGCCCAGCCAGGCAGTCGGCAGCAGCAGCAGCGGCAACGGCAGTGGCAGCGGCAGCAGCAGCAGTCGTTGTGTGTGTATTATATCGAACCTCTCTCTCTCTCTCCCTCTCACTCACTCTTGCTTGGAGATTCTTACTTTGCAGCAGTGTCTCGCAGTGTATGTGTGTGCGTCTGCGTGTCTGTGTGTACGCTGTGTCACGCGCGCGCGAAAGAAAGAGAAAGAGAAGTAGGAGGAGGAAAGGAGAGCGCGGGGGAGCGGAACGAGAACCTATATCTATATATATATATATATATATGTGTGTGTATATATATAAATATACGTATGTGTATAGACGGGTATAGACGACGACGACGGCGGCGGCAGCAGGCCAGGTAAGGCAAAGCCGTAAAGGTGGTTTCTCCACCTCAGCGCCAAGACGTTGGAACGGGAAGCCTCGTCGATACCGACCGTCCGAGGTTCCAGGTATAATACGAACTTTGGGAAGCTAACCGAGGGAGTGATGGGCATATATATAGGTGTGTATGTAAGCAGCCTGTGCGGCTGGGAGAGAGAAGGAAAAAGAGGAAATCGTAGGATTTATATTAGTCTTGGTGTGTATTGTCTGGGGTCAGAGGAAAATTTTCTGGACGAGATCTTTAAATTTTTCGGAACAACAGGTCGATGGCTCGGTGTTTGCTGTTTGGGGGGATCGTTATGGCCATTAGAACAAATTGCTCGGAACTCCGGACTCTTTTACCAGCGAAATACAAACTGCTCAATTAATCGATCATAATAAATTATTTTGTAAGAAAATATTAATACAAGTACGAACTTTATTCAAGATGATGGATTTCGAAATTTTAGATTAGATTTCCTTTGCATGTGAACTGATTTCTTAATCTTTTTCACGCATACTTCTGCAATGACTGCATTGGCTTGAGTCCGATAATAAGTTATGTCAATCAGCTTCGATATCAGCATTTTAAACAGCTTGTTTGTATCTGCTAATTATGTTGCATTGTGAATTTCAATCCAGAGTTGTGATAAATTCATCATTTGTCACGAACCCAAATATGGGCTTGAATTTACAAGCAGCCATAAAAGTGTTCCAGCTGAAAAAGTGAAGGCATGAAATAATTTTTCGAGTATAAACTAACTTGTTAATAATAATAGGACTAGTTAGCTATTATGGACGCGTTACTGTATTTTGGCTTACTTTATGATAATTACTATATTATGTAACTCTTATTAATATCAAAATATTACATTTTCTACCGAATTTTGAACTACTAATACGTCTAAGCGATTGTAACTAAGTTAGTTAGACATTTTAGTTGACCATGAAGATCGAATGCATATTAAAGCGCTAAAATAATATCTTGTAGTACCAACATTTATGTTACTCTGTTTATTTAAAATTACGTTATTGAAGGCTTCAAAACTTTTCTATATAACTATTAAAAACATGCTTATGATGTCAATTGCAATGAACTTCTTAATTTTTTCATTCGATCTATGATTGCAAAATATAACGAATATTTTTTTACACTTTAATGAATAGCTAAAGATTATCTAATAAAATGTATTACAGTAATCAATATTTTATATTTGCATTACCTAACTGTGTTGCGAATTAAAATGTATAAATATTGCGTAAATTATGAAAGCTGGCACTGTATAGCTCTTGTTTCGTTCGGATAACAAATGCAATAATAAAAAATAATTGTCGCATTCCTTAAGAATTACTGTTTCTGATCAAGCCAAGACAAGGATAACTGGAATCATGCGACAAACGTAACAATTTAATTGCAACGGCCATCAAGACCTGAGTTTGTGTAAACTCAAGAAAATGGCAAATTGGAAACAAATAAATTTCCTTGCATTATCGATTAATAGTTTTTTAATTTTATGAATATAAATAATAGTGTTCCTGTGCCATGCTATAATCGATTTAACAACTTGTTATAAAAATATTTTAAAATTACGAAAATAGTTTAGTCATTTTGAGTTTTTTTTTAAATATTTAGTATTTATCCATAGATAATTAATCATAAATAATATCATAGTTTTCATTACGTATAATTTAGTTATAAAATTAGCTTAGATACATGCATTCGCTGAAGCGTAAAATGAGTACCGATTTTCTGGATTATTTGCTTTGAAATTTTCGCTGAGACGAATTTGCAATGATCAATGACGTGTCAATAAGTCAATCATCAGATTCACATATTTTACTTTAAATTTCAAAAATTTATTGTTTTATAAAAATCCATAATTAATTTCGTAGAAAGACTTCACTTTTTCCTATACTTTATATACAAATAAAAAGTTTCCATTTATAACGCTTAAAATTCATTGCACTATATGAACCATCTAGCAAATATTATCAGTGCAACTCCTCATCAGCTGTACAAAGTGCAGAACATACTTTGCTGCACCAACGTGTGTATTCCATTCCAAGATCGGTAACAGCCTCAGAATCCAAGTCAATTGCAATTTTCAAGCACACTATAAATGTATCAATTTACAGGAAACTTAGAAAACGAGCGTAGAAATTGTTCTCTGCACCTCTACTCTATCCATATTTTCGCTTTAACCTCAAGCTCAGTTCTCCCGCAGCTGCCCTCTCTCTCTCTCTCTCTCTCTCTCTCTCTCTCTCTTGAGAAGAAGAAGAAGAAGATCCAATAAAATCCTGCACGCGGCGCTCTCATCATCGCCTCGAGGATTGCGCTCGCAATCGCATCGTAAAACCGGCATAACACATACACAGAGAAAGAGCGAGTGAGGGATAGATAGAGGGAGAGAGCAGTGAACCGCTAGTATCCCCCAACACACATACATAGGACCGCACGAGCTGAGGCGAAGTTGACCGAAGATCGTCGCGATCGGCTCGGCTCGGCTCGGCTCTCGAAGGAATGCACGCGCCGGAAACCGGCCGCGGACTGGAATCGGGATCGGGTTCGGCTCTTCTCTCTCTCTCCCTCTCTCTCTCTCTCTCTTTCTCTCTCCCGCTTCGTCTCCGTCGGTTGGTACACCTCTTTCTTCACACGCGCTCGCGCGCGCCGGGCAAAGGCGACTCGTTGCCGCCGCACCGATCCAAGGCAAACGACCGCAAAGTCCCCTGCGCCACCATGCTGCTGTACTCTCCCGAGAGAGAGAGAGAGAGAGAGAGAGAGAGAGAGAGAGAGAGAGAAGCTGCTCCTCTCCGTCCTTCTTGCTCTTTCGCCTCGTTGCTTCTTATTAGCTCTACCTTCTTCTCTTCTACTTCTCCTGCTTCTTCGTCGTCGTCGTCGACTTCGTCGTGTATTATACGCTCGCTCTTCAGGCTTTTGCTGTGCTTCCACTTCGCTCGACGTTGAGGAAGAGAAAGAGAGGGACTAGATTTCCCACTGGTGCGCACACACACACACACACACACGCGCGCGCGCTAAGGAAGGATCGATGTATTGGTGGTTGTACCTGTCTGTGTGTGTGTGTGTAGGTGTATGGAGGATTGTGTGCAAAAAAGGGGAGCGACGCTTTTTTCGGTCGGTAGAGTTGGAGAAATTTATACGTTTGTTGTTTGCTAGGATTATGGATTACCTTGTCTATTATGATTATTGCTGATTTATGGATTCTGTAAGCGATATAACAATGCGATATTCGGACTTAAATCGGCTTGGTTTTTAAACATTTTTATGCTAAAATTGTAAGTTGTGGAATGCCGAATGGATTCGTTAAAGTCACTTGAATTCGCATAACTGATAAGATACTTGTCAGATAGTCTTACGCATAATATGTTGTATAACGATTAAATAGTATTTACATTTTTGTAAGCCTTTGCGTTAGATACATTTACGTTGAGAGCATTAAAACTTTAAAATACACACACATGACAGGCACAATTTTGAAGCAAAATTTTACAAATATGTTTGTCCTAAAAATTTATTAGACCAACGATAATGTTAAAAAATTAATTTTAGGATAATTTTTGGCTCAGAACCATTAAACCTTTCGTCGTTTCTAAAAATTTAAAATTAACTTTAATATAGACTGAGTTTGCGCGCCAGCCTCTAAGAAAATTTAGAGAGTAGGTGCTTGCATTTTGTGCCATTTTTATGACCATGGATTGAGTTGATTATCGTTAGCTTCTAATAATTATATTATGGATGCAGTTTAAGACTGCGCATTAGTATTTAGAAATTATTTCATAGAAGCAACATGTTCCGTAAAACTTTCATCATAATACGTTTTTAATAATTTAATGCATAGTCTAGACTTTAAAAACCCAAGTTTACTGAAAAACTCAGTCCTTATATTTTCCATGGTCAACTTCCAAATTAAATTTTCCACTATACCTTGAAATGTAAAATTCTTGTATACGCAATCTATTTAGCTGTGCAAAACACAAATGATATTTTATGCATTCCGAGCTTATGATTCAACCTATGCAAATGGACGTAAATAACCATTATTTTAAAAATCATTATGTGTATAAACCATTTTGTAATACCAATATTTTACTTTAATCGCATAATGTTTTAATTCATGTCGTTTCTCGAAAAGATACGAATTTTGTTATTTGAAAAAGAACTTTTCAGCGTTATCAATTTTTAATGTTGAATATTTCAAATTATCCTCTATAAGAAGAAAATATTACGTCTGTGTAACATAATTCACACCGATATGAAATTTTACAAAAATCTCAAATCATGTTTGCCTTTTTATATGTTGAAAATATATTTAGTTTTTTATGCACTTGAGGATTGCCAAATAAAAATGCGCAAAAGTGGTAGCTTATCCATTTTCAAGCAGAGTGATACTAGCAAAGAACTTCACATTCAACCACGTCATATAACTTTCTTAGTCTTGACATTACCGTGAAATGGAGCTAAATGCTTTCAGTGTTAAATAAGTCACTGAACCTGTTGATGTGCCAAATCCGGTGATATGTGAAGCTTAAATACGCGTTAAGTCAGTCACTGAGAATGACGGTATTCACAAAAAGCAATTTGAAGTGTTATTATGGTGGATTTAAAGTTAAGGTGGATTACAAATGGAATTTTGCTGTTACTATTTCAATGGACGCCTCTTCGAAAGAAAATAACTTAAAATAACTGTGTCAGATTTTAATGCATAAGCGTTTTCTATTTAAAATTTGGGATTGAAATACACTTTAAGAAAAAGTACCTCCAACATATTTTCAGTTCATTCTGAAGTAAAAAATGATTAGTTTCATTATTTTTTAGGATTAAATAGAATTTCTCTGAAAGGGCAAATTGTATACTATTAGATAGATTGAAAAATTTTGCTGAATGAAGAAGCGTGTAAAACCTCTTATATTTCAACTTTCTCTCTTCTCTTTCCTATACTTTTTCCATCTTCATCTTCTCTTCATTTTCTCGTTCTTTATCCTCCGCTTCTTTTTCAACCTCAAGTCTAGATTTCCCACTACAGCCGTGTAAAAAATCAATATATCCTTCTTGTGTGCGCACAAAAAGAAGTAATTTCGCATGCCTCTGTGCACATACAAATTGCACGTCCCTATGCGAGCATTATTGATTATCGTTTCATAAGCACTTAGTTTTCTTACTATTTTGATGTCAATGAGTAAGTTGATTACATGAAGTTAATAGTATAATTGCATCCCTTCTATTAAATTCTATTTGATGATACATCTGCAATTTATAATCTCATGAATGGTGATTTGCTTTCCGTTGGGTATTTTTTGAAACTTGTAATGAATGCCATTGACGTCGAAATTGTAAATATCAATCTAGGCTTTAATCAGGTACTCATCAAACTTAGAATGTCCATAGTTTTATGCCATGGCGTGTCAGATAAGCTTTGAACTAACAGAAATGTATTAATGAAGTTTTTAATATGTGTGATAAACGCGTTGATAAAAGGTTTAATAAATTGTCTGTAAAACAAGATTTTCAAATAAATGATGTCATTATTACAGCACTTATTAGCATATAACTATCTTGAGTGTTTGTCAATTACAATAAAGCACTTTACTTAGTCCACGCATATAACTGTTTGTTGTGCAAAACACCTTTAATTCAATAATGTATTTTTTCGTTCATTATTACCCAAATTATTATTGCACTGACTTAAGAAAAAGACTGTTACAGTACAATATATAGTAAATAAAAACCGATAGTTATTCTAGAAGAAAAAAAATTTACAGTTCCTCTCAATACTATCAGTCTGAATGAATTTTATCAACGGGACTGTGTACACGAACTCGGACAACCTTTTAAACTCCTTTCCTCTCATAATCCATTCCCGCCCGAATATTAACTCTATTCGCAGCTTATTATTCTACGGAGTGAATTTTTTCATAGCCCCCACAATAATCCCAATGTATAGCTGCCGAAAAATAGTTCAGATCATCCACAGCCCCATAATGGTCGTCGAAGAGTGCCGGGAAGAAAAAAAAACAACCTTTAAAATGCTTTGTGCGATCGAAAACATGTCTGCAAAGTTTATTGACCTTTAGTTACGACCTTTTATCTACAGTGCCGATGGCTATCTGTGTAATTAAATCTACTGCCAAAGGCGGTTTCAGTACCATGACTGGCGATCTAAAAACGTCTTTGTCTTCTTATTAATAACGTCTTACACTATTTCAATTGTAAACACATTCTTCGAGTATCCGCTCGCGATGCTCAAGCCAGTAAATTGCAATAATTGTTTCGTATATTTAAGAGTCAAGAGTGTTTCGACCAATCATAATAATTTCATAAGTATTCGCACGTTCATTTCAAAAAGTAAAAAATCTTACTAATTTCCTGGTGCAGAAAGTTACCGTTTCGCAATCATTTTCTGGCTATGGTGATCCAAATGAACTCGCACAGTTCGAATACAAAAAGCGTAATCCCCACTGAACTTCAATATGAAGCCAGGCCGATCAAGATTAGCTCGATCATAACCAGAGAGCCAGAGCTTTTCGCTTAGCTTTGTACACGCGTCACGACTATACGCGGCCTGCTCTCGCATGTCGCGCGATAAATGCACGAGTGTATATAACAGCCGCGTCCGATGCGTGTGAGTAGCCGAGCGGCGGCGACCATCTGCCGGGGTGTAACCCAAGGCCGTCGGCTTTAATGCACCTTGTCTCCTCTTCTTTGGCGCGTGTATATGTGCACACTGTGTGTTGTACTACTATACGAGCACTTGCGTGCCAGCCGCGAGAGATCATTGCGGGTCTGACTGACCCCTGGGCTGCGGTCTCGATTATACGCGCGAGCGCTGGCGTGGAGCAAGGTGATTTATTAGCTATATTTCTGTGTTTTTCGGGAATTGGCAAAGAGGCCTGAGCATGGGATTTCAAAAAATAATCTAAAAGACTTTTTAGAAAAAATATTATTTTTGTAGAAATTTTAAATATGGTTGAAGTATGGGAAATTGTTTTTCTTGAGGTATGGTTACAGTCGCGCTCCGCCTATCCAGAGAATCTTTGCTAAAATAGCTTGCAGACAAAATTCTTCTTTGATTGAATTGGTAACTGACAAAATAATATTAAAATAGCAATTAATAGTGAAATAATAGTAAATAATAATATAAGAATAATACATAAATATATAATTATTGTATCGTTAACTGGATTTAGTTCAGCAACATCACACCAACATCTCTGCAAGATCTTAGCAATACTTCTCTCGCTAGATAGAGCACATCTTCAGCAATACGACCCCATACCTCAGCCGTATGGCTTATGTATATAAAGCTTCTATACCTAGTGAAAATCAATTAAAACTACAAATTACGATAGTACAATTTTAAATCGTTTTGGAAATTCAATTGTTAAAAAAAAATTAAAATACTGAAATTAAATTTAAAGAATTCAATGTTTCGTAATATAAATTTTTTTATAATGCATAAGAATATAGAATATGCAAATATTTACTGCGAAAAAACGATAATAAAAATGCACCTTGAAAAACTTCGATTGACATTAATACAAAAAAGATTTAGTTTTTGCTCAAGATTCAAATTACTTATGTAATTGCATGTGATTGTTCTTCTGCATTAATATTTCAACGTCGAATTTAATGGTAGTAGCACATTATTTTTGCAGTAGAATCTAAATCAAACAACGATTATTATTTTACAGCACCTGCGTGGAAATCAATAATTCATGAATAAGAATTAGTTCTGTGAACTGAATTTGGTTTTAGTATAAAATATTCTTTCGATCGTAAATTCGCTACTGTAATAAAATACAAAGTATTTTTTTACTTCATTTCCCAAACCGAGTCATTAGCTAAGTCATTATAAAACGAATCACCATTCTCAAACAGAACGAAAAAATGAGTATTCAAAACCGTATTCTCAGTCTTCCTAATAACCAAAGATATAGCTTCCTAGAAAAGTTCAAGAAATTCCAAAGGATATATTCTTCGGAGAGAGATAGAAAGAAAGAGGACAACAATAGGCCATACGCACGGAGAAATGATAATTTGGCATCTCCGTCTCCATCCGGTCGAGAGGAAGAAAGGGAAGCAAGCGGTGCGCACGCGCTCGTCGGCATAGTTTTATACCTGCGCGCGGCCCCCGAGGGTAGGGCTTTCGTCATCGGCTCTCCCCGAAAGGGACATTTTTATCGGCCTTTGTTTGCGCGGGTACTATACTACGCCCTCCGGTCGCTTGAGACAAACCTGATATATACCGAGTCCTATGGCAAATGTTTGCTTTTTCCGCAACGCGCACTGGGACTTCGTCGAAACTGAACTATAATGAAGACGCAGCTGATGATCCAATGGATTTCCGATTTATTTGCTCGCGCTTTCTCGATAAGTCATCTTTCGCAAACATTTCTTTTCTCGCTCCGTCCACAAATGATTAGGGACAAAAGTAACTACGTTTGAAATCGATTATACTCGCTAAAATGAATCCGTTGGTGCAACTGCACCTCATTGTAATACAAGCAAGATGAAAAAAAAAAAAAAAAAAAACAGCGGGCAAATAATGAAAAGCTTGGAATTCGCAACGACGACAAACGAACACACAAATGCCATACTATGCTGTTTCCCCCGCGTATAATCAGCTAACGAATACACAGCGCGACATTCAAGTGTAATTTTCCAGGTATATATACATAGAGACAGTTGTGCGCGCGCCACAGCGACGAATTTCCGAGTATATATACACGCCGCAATTTAATCAGCGCTCGCGAAAATGCCAGTGATCAGAGAACCGCCAGAGAGAGAGAGAGAGAGAGAGAGAGAGAGAGCGAGCAAGAGCGACAATCATCATCATCCCACTTTGCCGCGCGCTCGCTGCAGTGCATTGCACGGCCATTGTCTCGGGACGATGAAGAAGAAGAGGTGGCCTAAGCTCCGCTCCGTGTATATCGCGCAACGCTCGCGAAAAATCAGCGCCGGTTTCCTCGCCTGCTGCGCAACGTGGACGCCGCGCCGCGCGATTGCGACAGAGAACGGAGAAGCGCTTCTTATAATACACGATGCGCCTAAGCGTAGATTCAACCCTGTGTGTATAGTGCAGAGTATATGTACTGGGAAGCGACGAAAATGATGACGGAATTCGCGAGGGAATTGATACGTGCGCGCGCGGCTTTTGTGGTTGCATATATGTACTTGTGATGAAATATATTTTATATAAGAATTTTTGCATTGAAATTAAGAAATCAAGCGACTTGTTGCATCAAGCGCGTAGTTTAAGTGCAATGTTCGTATTTGGATTATTTTCAAAAGAGACCAATTTTTTCCCTTATTTAACATTATTATAATACGAAAAAGTTTCTAACTAGAACAGTGATTGTTTAAACCTTGTAACGCAACAAAACATTCTTGCAGTGAATATATACGCTTTCGCTCGAGCTTCTTGTCTCCGCAGACCAATTTTCTATCCACCTTCGCAAAGTATTTAGTTATTGTGGTAAAAAGCATACACAATTATGAAGGTATAGTTATAATTTTGTTTGAAAGGAACCCGCATTGATACTCGTGCACGCGAGGGAAAAACTGTTGCTAGCCCGGGACTAATAATAATACTTAGAGCCCGGCAAAGTTTACGAAATTAAGTTTATGCTGATGCTTTTGTGGCGAGGTGGTGACACAAAACCCTACAATCTTAATTTACTAATTTTTCATTATATCACAAGCTATGATATTATGTTACAAGTCGATATTTATACATAATAAATTTCCAGTTCAGAACCTATGTCTTGCATACCTACGCGTCTTTGATGTATAGATATACAGATGCTCAAATATAAACTTGAGATTCTCTTCTTACGATCTTATAGGTTAATCGCGATGACCGCATCACGAATGGCATATCAAAAGTGTCGGTCATCGTGCGCCGAATATTATCGATGGTAAGAATTTTTGGCCAGTGACTTGTTCGCCCGTCAATATCTACAGACTATCTATTCGTCAAGCTCCTATCAAACCGAACAATATACGACGTCTGGTCAGTCGACAAGCCAAAACTCACGTATAACCACCTGCGCACGACTGTTACAAAAATTTTGAAACGCTGCAACTTCGATCGTGTCCGCGGTGGAAATCTTCCAAAAATTCAGATAGCTGGCCATAAAAGGTGCCATAGAGACTCTTGTGCAGCAGCAGCTATATCAGTTGGTCGTGTTGCGCAGCAGCAGCTACTCTCGTATATACATAAGAGTCAGCTCTACGTCTGACGGAAGCGACGCGAGGCGACAGACGAGTAAAGGAGCGCAAGCGCAAGCCCCGCGGCCAATAAGCTGTATGCGCCATATAGAAAACGCTTTATATATACATGATACATATAGAGGCTGCCGGCGTGCGTGCGGAAAGGAGGAAACGCGCCGATAATTGCGTGTGTATAAAGCGCCACAGAGAGAAAGAGAGAGGGAGAGAAGAGTCATAGAGCGGCGAGGCGATTACGCGGCGCGAGCGCGGGATCGGTAAAAGCGCGCTGCGGCGGAGAGGAGAGCAGAGTAGCAGCTGCAGCGGCGCATCCACTCCTGCGCGAGCAGCTCGCGGCGAAGAGGAGCTACGTATATGTATGTACAGCCACCGGTCGACCTTGACGAAAGAACGTGACTTTTCTCCTTTTTGCGCCCGCTCTCTCATCTCTCTCTCTCTCTCTCTCTCTCTCTCTCTCTCTCTCTCTTTCTCTGTCTCTCTCGCTCTCTATCTCTGGTCGTAAAGGAAGAGCCCTTACATAGTTCGAGAGCGAGAAGAGACTCTCTTTCGCTCCTCTCTTCCTGTGCGCAGGCTATACACACACACACACACACACACACATACTCGACGTGCGTTAGTGCAGACCGTGTATATAACCACTCGGCGCAACGATGTTTGCAGGATTTTAAAAGCGCTTTCGCACGTCGTTTTTAGAAAAGTACCCATAGGGATTTCGGTATTGCGCCTGCACGGAGGGAGGAATTATTCATTAGATGCTTTACGCGCCCGACTCTTGAGAGGTGTTGCCTGCAGATGACCGCTCTTAGAGCTCTCCAAATTGTTTCCGACGTGAATATGAATTGAGTATATGGAGCTTTGTAGATTCAATGTTACCGTGTAGAGGCTGAGTTCTTAATTTTTAATGGGACTCGTAATCAGATATTCGAGCAGTTGTTGCCTACTGGTTAAACTATTTCAGCGCGTTTTAGTTGCAGTTTTTTAACTTTTGCGAAATTACGGAAGTTCAAAAATGCATTTACCATAAGTTTATGTTTGTTTTTGTTCGACAAATAGCTTATGTTGTAAATGGAGCTGACAAAACATGCAAACGGACTATGAAATTGTGTGATAGTTTCCGAAAAATGGGAAAGTCACTTATACAACTGCGCTTTAAATTTTCAGTAAAACGACAAAATTTGTGTATACTTATATACTCTCGAATTGCCGCCAGCTGTAGCACGATGATTTATGCGATAATAAAAAATTTTGGATAACATCGTGTGCTTTTCAGAGTAACAAAGTGACGTTTAAAAATTGTGCAACACCGAAAACGTAACGCCGCGTTACACTCAAGCGTATATAGACTGTATAAATAATGATAAAAATGAGTAACATGGAACGAGAAATAAGATTTGCAAAAACAGCACTACGATAAATTTGAACACGAATGAAAGTATTTTAGAGTGTGATATATACTACACGTTTTATATTAGATCAAATTTCCTTACATTTTCAGATTTACATGGAAATGCAAAAGGGGCACGAGGTAAATATATAAAATCTCTGTTGCGTAAGTGTGAAATTTCACTGAAAAATATATACAAGAAAATCACGACTGAAATAAAAGAAAGTTAAAAAGTTTTCTATGACATCATGTATACGTAACTCTCAAAAGTGTATAGATAAAGTGTGTAACAAAATTAAATTACAGAAAAAGGTAGAATATTTTTAATGATGGTATCTGTATTTACTTTTACGTTATTGATCTATTAGTCCCTTTGCTTATTATAATATACTTCAATGTATAAATCAGATATAAAAACAATACGATTTCAGAATAGATTTAATTTCTCGGTAAATAAGTATCTTTATATACCTTAAGATTTTACAATCGCAATGAACTGTATAATCGTGTTACAACCATTTCAACTGACTTCCTGCCACACAAATGACCCTCGCGATACAAATCCAAAAGCCCCCAAATGAGTTCCAAAGTCTACAACATGCCCGCAACGAAAACGCTCCTCATTCGAAAAGCAAATCATAGTCGCTCCGCAGTGCAAGAACGTGACTTTCCGCGTTTTCCATCAACTGGTCCGTGCGCTCCTTTACATAAGTCTGCAGAGAGAGAAAGAGAGAGAGAGAGAGAGAGAGAGAAGTGTCTATACGTCCGCAAGCACCACGCGGAGCGACTAACTCACCACTTGCTCGGGAAAACACACTGCATAGCACACCTCTCGGTCATGGGAAATGGCATACAGTAGCGGGAACCTTCATCCCACGACTTTTCCTTCTTCCTCCTCTCTTTTTCTCTCTTTTTTCCTTTTTTTTACTGCTGCTGCCTTTCTCGTGCGCAGAGTTACGCGTAACCATGGCAGCTTCTCGCCTGTGTATCGGCCGCGTGTACTTATAAAGAGAGCTAAAAGGGGAAGTGTCGCGTCGCGCGCGAGAGCTGCTGCTGTTGCTAATGCGCTCGCTCGACTCGACAACACGCGCTCCGCCGCACTGCACAAATGGGCTTCGGAGACACTTTTCATTGCGCACACCGGATTTCTCGGACTTTGTTTGCTTCTATATATACGCGAAGGAGCTATTAGACCTTTGCAGTGGGACTTTTTCGAGTTGGTTTTTTGGATTGGAAAAAGTTTTCGATGTGACGTTAAACATTTGATGTTTGTGTACTTTAGAATTTGCACTATTTTAATACATTTGTGGACAATTCTTCAAATACATTTACGAGAAAATTTAAGCGTTTCCCGAAGATTGAAAGACAATTGTTATTTTCATTTTAATCTAACAATTATTATCTCGAAACAGATCGACATCAATAAAATATTTAATGTTTCAGATTCATGTCTCCGTGGTAAGCGATGTCGAACATTCAAACTTGCTGACAATTAAAACAGGTATTATTTACAAATTAACAATAACTTATTAATTTTGAACACCAGTTTTGCATGTACTCCAAAGTATCAAATAAGGAAATATTTGCTTTCCGATTAGCTAAATATTATTTAAACAACGCTGATTGAACACATGTAAAAGTGCGCGATTAGCTCGTGCACTGCACACAATGTCAAAAATACTTTAACTTGTATAAGCAAATTACTTTACCAATCTCCCATTCTTTCGCTTATCGAGCCCCGCGTATCGCATTTCCTCCGTGGAAATTCAAAGGCCGCGTCGCATACCGACGTATATCGGCCGTCGAAAAGAATGACAAAAAGAAAAACAAGAAGTCGGGTAATTAAAACCGAGGCATCGACGAAACGGGACTTGCATCCAACCTAAATTCCCCGAAAAAGTGGACCAAACATTCAACGGCTGTCCGAATATAATATCTGCCCACGTATCAATCCTCCTCTCACTCCTTCCCCCTCTCTCTCTCTCCTTCTCTATTTATCTCAGTCTTCTCTTTCAAGCAGCTCTCGCACTCGCGCATCTCCTTCTCTTTTTTCCTCTCTCTCTCTCTCTCTCTTACTTTTTCCCTCGTTCGCTCGACAGTCTCTCGACTGCGAGAAAGATACATCTGCGGCCTTCACGGTACACGAGTCACTCGAATTAAATTGAAGGGCAGACGCGACCCAATGGAGAGAAAGAAAGAGAGAGAGAGAGAGAGAGAGAGAAAGAGAAGGAGAAGCAAAGGAACCAGTCGCCAGCGGCCGCGGCGATATCAGGATTGCTTGGCTCTCTCGGCTCTCTCGCTCGCCGCGCTATAGCGCAATGACTCGAAGTGACGCGGCGCTGCTGCGGCGGCGTAAGCTCGTAAATTATTTTTCATCGGTCTGCCTCTCCTGTGGCTGTGCAACAGCAACAGCAACAGCAGCAGCAGCTATACTCACTTGGACGACTTGGAGCTCCATACAATCGAGCGAAAGACGCGCGCGCCTACGTGTGTGTATGTGTGTGTATGTGTGTGGTGAGCCGCGCGTGCGAGTGTGTTTGAGCCGTAAGGGAAAAATAATGTTGTTTGCGAAACTGGACGAGGGGAGAGAAATTTTTGCGCCGAGCGAAAAATATATATTGCGCTGCTGGCACGCGGCTTGTCGCTGGGCCGTGTAGAGCAGCAGCAGCAGCAGCAGCAGTTTAAGAGAAAGAGAGAGAGAGAGAGAGAGAGAGAGAGTTTTTCAGCGATTAATTTTTATTGTGTTATTGTTTATGACTGAAAAATTTAAAGCTGGAGAGTTATAAAATTAAGTGCCCCGTAATTCAATTTTAAGAATTTTCGCTTTGGTGGAAGAGTATGTGCATTTTCAATAATTTTTAAAGCGTATTATATGTATACTATACTATATACTCTCTTTTGCTTATTTAAGCATCCTCTTTCATGCTCTTTCAACTGTGAGCCTTTATTTAAAGGGAATTTGTTCAAATTTATCCTTTTACGACTGTAAATTAATCTTTTGAAAGTTTTTATGTAACTGCCTTAGTCACGTGGATTTTTTACTAATGGAATGATATTAATTTAAATGAAATACTATTAATATTTAAAAAGTAATCCTTAATGCCGAAATTACTGTAAATTAATATTAGAAATAGTTGTGAATTGGAGAATTTATGAGCACTTACATACAGTAGCTATGCATTCATATACCAGGACACGGCAAACAAATCAAAATGACAGATCTGAATTAGAAACGGAGAATTGTATAATATACGGCACAACGTAGATCATATATTCCAATGCCTAAAACATTAAGATAATATATTGCGGATAAGCTCCAAGATCTTTCTTGCACACAAAATAGGCATTATACAGGAATTTTTGTGCGCAGAGTTCGCAAAATATAACCCTTATATTATGCATTGTTCATATACCCGCCGTATATAATTTAGTCGAGTTAAAACGTGAGCGTATAAGTTTGCAAGAAAAGAGTATCGAATGTACTCTGAAGGACAAGTACATAAATGTCAGCTCGAATAACCATAAATGTGTAAAAAAAAAGAAAGAAAGAAAGAGAGAAAGGGAGGGAGAAGGAAAGGCACTCAATTATTAATTCACGATACCCTGAATTATTATGCTACCAATTCCTTTTCTCCGCGCGCATTGAATCATTTTCATTTCATAAAAACAATGCGCTCCGGTCTCTCTCTCTTATACGCTTACTCCTACGGTATTCCACTGTTAACAGACGCGCGCGCGGCCTCGTAAAAATTGCGCTACCGCGCTCGTAAAATCGTGTAATAAAACTCTCAAGAGAGGTAGACGCAGCATCGACTTTGCCTACTGAACTCGAATTACTTCATTCATTTGGTTTGCGGTGCGCAATCCCAGAGCACAAGTCTTTCGGGATATATCACTTTCGTATAAGGATACGAGTTCCTCGGAATCGATGTATTCGATAAATTACATACTCCTTATCTTCCCTATAGTTTTCTTTCGCTCTTTTTCGTGGAAAAATCGTGCTTAACTATAAGGTCTGGGGATAATTTTGAGATCGGCATCCGCACGGGGCTAATTGGTAATAACTCGAGACGCGCTTCATGATAAAATTTGCGAACGGCCGGCCGTAAACGTATTCTGTCTTAATTTACTTGACGATTATCGTTTTGAAGCTGCCGCGTTAACTTTTGGAGTAATTAGTTAGCGTATTTCGGTGAATGATTTCCGTCTTGCGACTATGTGACATTCATTTTCTCTTTACGCATACAAAAATAAATCACTAAACATAAAAATTATACTTGTCCCGCCGGTAGCATTTGCATTGTACAACAATGGCGAGCGCGAAAAAAGAATCGTGCGTGGGGGGCGATTCTTGAAAAGCCGTAAAATTCATGTCCTCGTCAGAATGTTGTTTCCGCGTGGCTTTATATATAGAGTTTGCATACGTATGGGATGTGTATCGCACAAACCACATTTGTACACCTTGAACTCTGAGATATTAAAAAATTTATGTATCGAATTAAATAAGAATTAACTAATGTATTTTTTTGATTATATAATTAATTACATCTACCGAATAATATGATATATAAAGTATTCAATCAATTTTTCTAAGCCCTCAGTTGAGATACTCATTACTTATCTTAGATATATGTTTCGTTCGAAATTACTCAGAAACTTTGAATGAATGTAACCCACTGAAGTAAATTAATTAAATTACATAAACTAATTAGAAATATAAATTAGACTTGCTTAATGTTTAATTGAATGCAAATTCAGTTGCGATCTTGTACTAAAATACCCGTTTTAAAAATTATATTTATGTAACGTAAATACCGTAAGCATTATTAATGCTAGCTAATTAAATCTTAAATTTGCCAATAAATATATCAACTGACATTTTGTCTGTACTATTTAATTGACATATAAATATAATGTTTAGCCATACTGCAGCTACGGGCTTGATACATTTAGTTAATTTTCTAAATTATAAACGCAACATTTTCACCTAATACCACGCTGATATTGCAAAATCATAGACCCGCATAAATAAAGTAACTATTCGAAAACTTGCGGAGTTCCAATTAGAGTGCAGCAGCCGCGTCTAAAGAATCGCTTATATAAAAGCGCAGAAAGTGCATATACACGAGCAGAGCGCGTGGAAAATGAAAATTTTACGTCTCCCCTCGCAGCGCATAGGATACTCGTATTTTCAATCACTGCAGGACAGAAAGATAGAAAAAGAGCGAATGAGACGAGAAAGAGAGAGAGAGAGAGAAGTAGGGACAACAAAAAAAGGATCTCTCGGGCGTTAAAACGCATGGTATCTCGGACGAAGCGTAGGTCGGTGCTCTTGTCGTCTTTATCGGCCGTTTGCATTCTCGCGTGTCCAAGGATCTTTCTCGCCGCGCCAGCAGCAACGACTCTACACACACAAATACACACAGACTGCACGCGCACATATAACCGCACACGCACATTCTACCGCGTATAAAATCGCCTAGTATCGCGACACTTTTCTGCTTTATGCCCGAGAAAATACAATGAAAAATAAGGGATATAAAAAGGTGGGAGGGGGGGGAGGAGAGGAGGAGAGGAGGTGCAGGACACGAAGAAGTGCCGCGCGCGGCCAACTGTTTCTCTCTTTCTGCGGATGAGCGCGAGAGAAAGAGGGATGGGACGCGGCTGCAGGCGCGAGACTCGTCAAGGTCGAGTTTTTGCCGATTTCGCATTAGCGTAAAACCTCGACGTCGTCGACGTCCACCTCCTGATGCTCTCTGTACTGTGTGTATATATATATATATGTATGTATATGCCGGAGTAGCTGCCGCGAACGATCGGTTTCGCTCCACCAGTCCGCGTTAAGCCGAACGCGCGAATAGATATTATATGTATTATACACGTTTAGAGTGCCAAGGGAAAAAAAAGGATCGGACAGGCGCGGATAATGCATATAAAAGCGTGAGCTCGAGCCGCATGTATATACATATATGTGATTGTGTGTGTGCGTGTGTGAGTGAATGTACAGGCACGAGAGGGAAAAAAGGAAACGCGAGCGAGAAACGATGCGAAATGATGTGCGATGCTCTATTGCTTCATTTTCGTGCCATGGCAAATATTCAGGTGCATTTTTTGCTTTTTACTGTTTTACTGAGTCTGTGTGTGTGTGAGAGAGAGGGAGAGACTCAGATTGTCGATACTTCCAAGATTCGTTTCATTTGTTCATTTGCATTCTCGATGAATTAAAATGTAAAAATATCATCGCGTTCTGCTGATAAACGATATATATGTATAAGCTACACTAATTTGTTAACCAGTTTTTACCGGAATACGCGATGTGTTCGAAATGAAAAGATAAGAATGTAGCATTTAGCCCAATAAAAATATTTTTATAAAACTACATCGGAGATGTAAGTTATACTTTATAAATATTAAATATTTTTTTATGCGTACATTAAAGAGAGTTCTAATATTACAAATGATGATAAACCGAAAATGTTATCGAGAAACGATCGAGAATATGATTAAGAAGTTGCAAGAAACTTCACCGAGCTACAACTTGGACATAAAAACAACTGATTATGCTGAATAATAATATTATTCGCCTGACTAACCAAATCGCGAAATGCAAAGGATATTAGCGGATAATGCAGCACTATAATGCAACATTTATTTGCAATACTTATTAACTAAATCCCATTAAAACTGTGCTCTCTCCACTTGCAACATCTCTTGACTCTTATATGCATTCGGATAAAAAGCAATTCCAATTTACGCGTAGATCGAAAACTTCTGAAAACTTTAAAGCGCGCCAAGTGATAAACCGGCTTCCGTACACACACACACACACAGACACACACACACACACACACACACATTCACGTGCATGCACGCAAAATATACCGTATAGTAGTCATCAATTGGCGATTGTAATTGGCGACGTGAGTGCGGCTGGCGTGCCACGAATATTATATGTCTTAATAATTCGAGAGGATATACCCGTACAAAATTGACCTCTTTGCATGCAGCGGCTATGTATATATATACGAGTGCGTGCAGTGTGGCCTCGAGTATATATATATATATACACTGCACGGGGTAGCATCGAAGAAAGAGAGAGAGAGAGAGAGAGAGAGAGAGACCGAGAGACCAGAAGCTCCATAACAGCTCGATTTTAAAGCGCTTAATTGCCTCCAATAATTACTCGCTTTGCGGAAGTATGTAAAGATGAATTTTAAAGCGCTGCTGCTGCTGCTGCTGCTCGGGTGAGCAAAAGGCTACTCTCGCAGTACATATAGCGCGTCGCTTCCAATTTGCGCGGGGAACTAATGCTGCCTGTAAATTGCCGAGCTTATTACTCTCTCTATATAAGCTTTTTCGAGTGAAAACTTTAATGCTCGAAGAAAGTTTTAATAATGTTAATTGGCGCAAAAGAGTCTGTAATACCTGTATGTGTGTGTGTGTGTGTGTGTGTGTGTGTGTATTGCATTGATCGAGTCTATGCGGAATTTGTGTAACTTTGCAGTGCACGATTTTGTGTTTTTGCCGCCGCAGAGCTCGCAATAACGTCTTTAATTTATCAATTATACAGTGCTTAATGCACTCGCGAGCTTTCGGAAGGATTTTCCACGTTATTACGATATGAATAAAATCCAATGGTATATACTTTGTACGAAAAACTTTTAATATCGTGCAGTAAAAAAGAGAAATGCGTCAATTAATTTCCATCGAGAAGAGAAATCTTCATAAGCGCATTAGTTTTGCAATATATAACCTTATGCAATGTATATACCCAAGCTTCAACTCTTAATCAATCCGTTTCGCGAATCATCGCATAAAAATTATTTCACAACCGTGACCGCATAAGAAACAATCAATTTTTAAAACGAAACAGCTCTCGTTCGTCCATTAAAGGTGCGCGTCGATTCATCAGCATGCAAATTCGCCGGTTATAGTCCGCAGAGATACCCCATAAATGCGGGCATCCAACACGATGCTTAGAGGCCGCCCCGACGGCGCGTTAAAGGCCCCAATTTGCCACAAGTATAGTCGTAAAGCTGGCGATTTTAAATTTTAAAATTGGCCTTCCGTAAGGCACAAAAGGCGCCCAGATATCGCCTCGCCGCGCGCGCGACCTTCTTTCCTTCGCGCTATACCCGCGGGAGAGCCTCACACGACCGGACCGCTCTTTACCGTACACAACCAGGCCCAAAATACGCGCAGGCGCTCTCCTCGCTAAGTAGGCCAACACACAGCACCGCATCCTTCGAGGAAGCTGCGTTCGTTACACGAACTGAGCCGCTGCGCGCGCGCGGCACCAAAAAGGAACACGAAAAGTGCATCGTGGCGGAGAGAGAAAGAAACCCGTTCCTTTTTGGCGCCCAACATCGAAATACTGGCCCCGATTGACCCTTTCACCATATCCTCCAAACCCAACCCGAACCCACCCCGCCTCCACCGAAAAACCTTTTCGTATTGATGTGTAATTTATTCATCCCTGCACGCAAAGGATTCAACCACCGCATAGATACTAGTCTATACAACCACACGACAGGTTTATCGGATCGCTCTTGCGCCAAAGTTTACCGGGGCGCTTGCGCAAATGCCCTACACAGATACATGCACACACAGATAGCTCTCTTGCTCGCATTTGTGGACGAGGGGGGGGGGGG
>UELU01142808.1:0-35408 GCA_900490025.1 Megastigmus dorsalis | reverse complement strand
GGGGGGGGGGGGTGGATATAAAATGTTGGACACACACTTACACACACATAGACACACATGCACATGCGCAGTCTCGGCCCACTATCTTTCCCTCTCGTCGGTCGGCCTTGAAACGTATAGCGAGGAATCATCCGTCGAGCCTGCGAGTCAGTGGCCTCTTACACTCTTGTACACTTCTTCGTCCTCTGCGCACCTCCTCCTCCTCCTCCTCCTCCTCCTCCTCCTCCTCCTTCTCCACTGGCTGCTGCTGCTGCTGCTGCCGCTGCTGTTGCTGCTTCGTCTTCTTCTTCTTGTCCGAGGGAGTCGACCTCGGGCGCGCCAACGTAGAGCCGCCGTGGCCGCGTCGTTCCTTCCTTGCTACATACGTTCTATAAGAGAGGATGAAAAGGTATATAGGAGTAGGAGGTGGATGCGATGTACACACGGGATGATGATGATCTTGCGCTCGTGTGTGCCGCGCGCGCGCTCTCGCAAGGAGAGAAGAGCGAGCGAGCGCACCTCTCATGTGGAGGCGTTATAAGCAATGGACGTCCCTGCGATATCTCTCGCAGCAGCGGCCCGTGTACGTGTGTGTGTGTGTGTGTGTGAATGTGGAAAAATCGGAGGTAGGGAAGGGAAGGGAAGAGAGAGAGAGAGAGAGAGAGAGAAAATATTCGTGTGGTCATTTTATAAATAGCTAAGCCGCAGATATATTTAGCCCAGGCGAAGAGAAGAAAACAGAATCCTTTGATTCTATGAGCGAGAAAAGTAAGGAAGCGCTGCTCTTCGTCGTTTGTATTGGCCGGCGGTGGATGGGTGACATCTATAGTACCGCGTGGCCGTGCGTGGATTATGTTATGTTCCGCAGTGCCGCAGAGAGAGAGAGAGAGAGGGAGAGAGAGGTGGAGGAGGAAGAGGAGTGCAGTATATTTCGATTTCTTGGAGGAATGCTATATGCTCGATGCTGCAGCAGCAGCAGCAGCAGCTTGCCTGCAGTGTGGAAGAAGTTAGACTCTCTCTCTCTCTCTCTCTCTCTCTGTCTGAGCGGCTCTTTCAGTTTATTTTGCGCTGGATAATGTTTTTATGGTTGCTGTATTGTATTGTGTGTGCAGCAGCGAGCAAGGGAAAAGCTTAAGAGGAATTTCCTGTTAAACGAAGATAGATAATGGATATTCCGACGGCGCGCTTTTTATTGGGCTTTAAGAGTATAGCCGTAGCTTATATGCGCCTTTATTGAATAGAGATTCATAAATATATGGGAGATGCACTTTGGTATAACTGGCTAAATAATGGTAATTTGCAACTTCTGCATAATGGACTCGGAACTTTTTTTTCCTTCGCGTAATTGCATATTAAGTTGAGCGATAAATTATTGGTTAAGCTATTTGAATTTTGATTTCTATCAATGTAAAGTCTCGGAGAGCTTATACATGGAAGGTGTATAAAGTGTAATTAAATTGTTAGATATTACAGGATAAATAGATTTATACGGTTCACATTTTTATGCGAAGAAAAAGTTCAAGGAAATCTAATTTTAGTATGAAATATATTGAACGTCACTGACGCGAGATTGTCAGTTTGGTAATCCCACTAATCGTTCTTAATCCGATAATAAAAGCAGGTAGCCTAAATCCTCTCTATCGCGCTTAACGCTCCCTATTAAACTCCTATACATTTCATCATCGAAGTTGAAACTTGAACGAAACGTGAGTGAAAGGTGTCCAGATTTACGAAATACAGCCCCGCAATGATCCTTAGATCACCTTCTAGCTCAATTCCGTCAGCTCTAACAAGTCCTCGGGAGATCACAATCCGATAATAGTTCGCGATCGTTACCCCACAACCACATGCAGGTGCCACACGAAACGTCGTCCCATCCACTAACCTGCGACTACGTCTTGCACGATGCTGCTCGGTCTGGAACTCGCTCATCGACTGTCTCCTACGTTCAGCCTTCGCCGCAGCTCTGGCTCTCCTCCTGGCAGACACTTCATCCTTGTCCTCGATAGCCTGCACCTGCTGCTCTTGCTGATGCTGCTGCTGCTGATAACTGGTGGTGACGATTCTACAGGATGCCCTGCGATGATCGAATCTTCGACCCGGTCTCTCTCTGGGCAAACTGCAGTAGAGATTCTGGGAGGGCAGAAGCTGCTGCTGGTGCTTGCCGAGAGGTTTGCCGGTGTCGTGGCTGTTCTTGGTGTGGTGGTTGACGGTCAAGTGTTCGCGTAGCCAGCGTCCGAAACCACTGCCAGTGGCTGGTCCTCCTGACTGGCTCGCCGGCTCCGCTGTGCTCGACGCCGTCGTCGAGGCTGTCAGCGGCGATGTTGGCGGCTGTGACGCTGCTGCTGCTGCTGCCGCTGCCGCCGTTGCCGCAGTCGTTGGCTGCACAGTCTGATGACAGGCCGCACCCTTCTCGCCCGATTTGCTCCTGGAATGAGAACGAGAGGAGTGAAAATAAGGCAGGCGCGCACACGGACTGAGCTCGAGAGCCTGCTGGCTTCTCGCGTTTCGCGATCCTTTGTGCTGTGTATTATATTGTGTGTATATAGCCCGTGTGTGTCTGTGTATCCATGTTACTCGCGCGCTGGACTTCCTTGGAGCGTGTCTGTATGTCTCTGTGTGTATGCCAACGCACCTTATCTGTGTCTCTGTTACTTCTTTGTTTCTTTTTGGTATGTTGGCCGTACTTTATAAGGTCTTGTAAAATTTCATATACCAATCGCGCGAATTCTTAAAGTTGTTTTATGCCCTTTAGCCGCTGCTTAGACGACTTACTCGACTTCTCATTGCAGACTAGTTTCCATAGTGTAACAGTGCGACATGAGTTATGATTTATTATTGTTATACGAAATTATTTTCCTGAATTGTTGTGGGTTCTAAAGTGTTTGTGAATTAATTAACTTTCCATCTATGCCATGTATAATAGATTTTTTTTGTTTTAATAAAATTTACATCATATCAAATAACAACAAAATTAATGATGAATTGATTATTATCTATATGGTTCAATAATCATATAATCGTAAGAATGCTAATGCATTTATTTTCATTTTTCATTAAAATATTTATTTAAAAAAATGGTAAATTCACATTTACATTTGTTACAATCGTTTCTACGTATTACCGTATTTTAGTAATAGAATAATTCGTTTTTCTATAATACATAAAGACGTGTAGAGAAAAAAATCAATTGAATTCGTAATGGAAATTCGAAGCTAGAAATTCGTTTAAGCTACATCTCATTTTTTGTGGATGTCAAGAAAAATATCCGTTATGAAATTCAATCGTTTGAGAAACGCAAAGAAGCCAATAATTAGGCCATTTAGTCACATCTCTTTTTTTCAAACATGTGTGCGTGCAAAAAATGATGTGCGAGCGAAAATAAGACTGCAGCCACAAAAATGCAACCAAAATTTCGCGGTCATCCCATGAGCTGCAGCGTCACGAATACTGATCTGAACACCCTTGAGGAATTTCAGTAATACAATCATGAAATACTTTCAATACTCGCTACTCGCCGTTTCAAGTACATTATACTTAAGATAACTCCAATAAAAGTACTTTTTCATCTCGATATTAAGGTAAGTTATTATAACTACTCTAATGATAAGTCCCGACATTAATATTCTATCCCTTCAGGACGTAACGCTAATCATTCGAGTAATCAAATTCTCAATAGAAAAGAATTCCAAACTTTTTGTATTTCTCAATAATACGGTAAAAGAATGTGAAAAAGTAGGCAATAAAAACTCAAATATAATTCACTTATGCAAGCCGAAGAGAAAAAGGAAATCTTGAAATGAAAAGAAAAAAAAACAATCCAATACGAACGATTTCAATCATTGAATCCTATCATTATTCAGCACTCTACGGTGGTATTACAGTTTCCTCGATTCCATCGTGTCCGTATAAAAGGAGAGAGGAGAAAAAAAAATAAACGAAGAACGAAGGAATTCCCGAAGAAGCACGCGAGGGCGCAAAAAAGGGACGGGGTCGCTCGATGAAATTGAAGTATAATTTACCAAAACAGAAAAGACGGAAAAAGAGGCGTGGACAATCCAATTTCACGAGCGATTGACGTTCGAGCTCTCCGTAAGCGATAGATCGAAAAATAGAAAGAGAGGGATCATCGTCTTAAACCAGCTCTCAGCAAAGAAGAAGCTCACAGACTGTACCAGTATACGGAGCCACAATCATCGTTACCATTTCTTTTTCTCTTAATGATTGTCATTCGCGGAGAGACTCTGAATTATTAAAGTACACAGGAGGCTGCGCGGAAAAGTACAGTTAACAAAACATTTGTCCATTCGGTCGACGCGCCGCGCGCGCAGCGGGTCCATTAAAATTAACGGCGACTTCCTGTACGCACGACACGCTGAAATAAGCTGGAATTTCGCTTTAATGGCTATTAAATAATAATGGTAACGTTTAAAGGACTTTTGAGCCGGCCGAGATTTACGGTGGACGAGCGCATTGTTATGTCATCGCGGCCGCGCAGCGACAAGCGCCTGCTTTTTTGAGATTTATGACGTATCGTTTGGTGCGATTTTTGCGCAATTAAAGCCGCCATTACCGTGAAGATGTATAAAATTTATTGACGAAGTAAATATCCTTCACATTTGTAGATATGAACAAGGATATACAGTATACTTTCATGAGATCTTTTTTCATATGTGTAAAAATAATCAAATATTATTTAAAGTACAATTGATGTTAACTTATAGACATATCCGTGGGGACTAATATAGATTCGGTTGTATTATATTTCAATAATTAACAAAAATAACCATATGCGTAATATAAATACACATTAGATATTTCATCATGATCTAACTTCACTAAATCTTTTCGAATTAATTCACTTCATTATAAAATGAGCAAGAATTGTGATTTAAATTTGAATATCTTTGAATACAATTGTAGCTTTCAGTAGGCATTCTCGCATTAATTAAAATAAAATCTAATTCATAATACTTAATGCAAGATTATTTCTACTATTCGTCTTATTTGATAAACTACCGTAAATATAATCAGAATATTTACTGAAGAAAATGTATTTTTAAACGAATACTGTATAAATCAATATATTCGATATATGAACGACCGGATGTTAAATTTTGATTTTGATTTACTATCCGATAGCCGTTCGAAAAAGAATACGAAACCAGATGTGTAGGCGTGAATATGCGCATTGTTTTCATTAACTCATTCATCGAAACCTTTGAAATTTGATTTCACAGCTTACATATATACTCTTTTGAATTGAACAATAAAAAAAGAAACTATTTGCGCTATACCAAGAGAAATAAGCGAGAAAGTTTCGAACAATGAATGTATTCTAAATATTATTTGGCGATTTTCTCATTTATTGCATTCCTACCACGTGATTTCTTCAGCTCTGAACGCGAGGTCGGCATGACTCACCCCGGAGAACAAAAAAAGGTACAATGATTCGCCTCAACATTATTTCACATCTCCCAAAGTCGAAACTGTAACATGAATCTTCGACCATGCCCACCTTCGTCCCTCCATAAAATTTGGGGGCCCTGATGGATGTGCTTCTTTCACCGCTCGCCCACTTCAGTACACACCACACGCACACACACACACAGACACACCCTCGTACGCAGAAACTGACTGCAAAAATCTCGAGCGATCAAAAGAGTCGCCCTCGTCTCACTCTCTCGCGATGCATATAAAAAGAAAGACAAGAGAGAGAGAGAGAGAGAGAGAGAGAGAGACAGAGAGAGAGAGAGAGACAGAGGGAGAGAGAGAAAAAGAGAGAAAAAGGTCCGCGAAAGGGCCCCTCCAGGCATTTGGGACAGCCTGACCTTGGCAAGGTCACGATCGTTTCTGGCCATCGCCGCATCGCGACGCCACCGACGCAATGCCGCCTTCGTACACATGTACAGACACATACTCGCACAGTGTACACGTCCAGCAGCGTGTGTGTCTGTGTGTGTGTGTGTGTGTTTGTTTGTGTGTGTGTGCGTGTGTGTGCGTGTGTGTGTGTGTGTAGCAGACGACAGTTTCGTATAGTTTATCGTGGCGATTTTCTTGGAGGGACGAGAGGTAAAAAAGAGGAGGAGGAGGGAATCGCTCGTTATACCGTATGTATATAATGGAGGAAAGGAGAGCCATTGAAGAGCGAGGCGTGCGCATCCCGCTCGTGTTTGTGTGCCTGTGTGTGTATATGTATTATATGCGCAGGTATATATAGACATATACGCGTGTACACATACACACATAGACACGATTTCTCGGGGAACGATCGTCATATATTACCGTGTATTACGTTACTAATGTGTACGTAAACCCGTGAAAACCGGTTTTTAGGATGCTTGCTCTCGTATAACATTGGAATGCTTTTCGGACTTCTCTTGTGGCGCGCGCGATCAGAGAGAGAGAGAAAGAGAGAGAAGGAAAGAGAGCGCACGAGAGAGAGAGAGAGAGAGAGAGAGAGAGGAGGAGAGAAACTGTTACTTTGGCATCTTTTTTTCTTCTCACTTTTTCTTTCCGCTATGTCCTTTTTCGCCCCTCCTTACTCACTACCTCCCATCAGAATCTCCCCCCGCATGGTGCACTTCTTTCAAGAATTTAACCTTATCGAGATACCGGACGCCCTGATGTGTACTGAAAGGTTTGAAATATCTCTCTCTCCTCCCTCGGCGATGCTGCATTCAAAAATCGAGCCTTCAATGAGAGTCGCGTGAGTTGTGTATACGTGTCTGTCTCTGATGCGTGGGTTGCGAGTTGAGTCAAATAATGATATTTAATGATCGAGCGATGAGCTGTACCTGATGATCGAGAAATATAGCTTTTTGTTGAATACCCTTAAAATACATGAAAGCATTCAGGATGTATTCATACTGCAACTGCATTTAAGAAAATAAATTTGAAAAATGTAACCCGTGAGTGGTTACTCTGTGATTCCCTTGAATTCTTTTTTAATTGTACGGTAGACATTACTGTACAAGAAGATTTCAAGGATTTAAACTTGTACTTCAACCATATAATACTTTCACCGTGGAACAAATATAACAGCCGATAACATAGCAGTACATTTATCCCAAAATGATTCAAAATAATGTTAAATTTCTCATAATCTTATTGGAAAATCATCAAGTCTTGATACTTCTCTGAATGACAGCTGGTACAAAGAATTTGAAAATAGAAGTTTTTTAATTATAATCGATTTGGTTTTGTTCTCGTACATGATCTTAGTCAATTATCAAGTCTAAAGCGACACTGGTGCAATTAAATAAAATTTCAGTGTTGACTTAAATCGCATAATGATATTTAATGAACGATGAGCTCTACTTTACACCGATCCACCAAGTACATATATCATTCTTTTCTTCGCCCTTTTGATCGCGATAAGCCCCAGCAACTGTTCCTTCCTTTTTTTTCAAATACATACACCCATGCCCATAGTGATTATACATTAGAATCTCGTTGAATTACAATGACGATATCCATCAAGGGCTTGTGCTCGCATTGCATTTTCGTTGTTAGTGGCCACTCAATTATCGTTAAAACTGTACTTGTGTGTTAAAAGTAGAGGAGGAGAGAGGGAGAGTCGGTTGACGTACGTCATTCATGTGCGGCGCACCGTTAGAACGGTGTACGTTCAAAAAGTCCGATATAAATTGATAAAAAGGAATTGGGGGAGGGGAGAGGGGGGCAGAAAAAAAGGGTAAAGGCCGAAGATGAAAAAAACATGATAGGAGGTTCGGGTATCATTTGTAATCGTGGTATTGAAATGATTTTCAAATGGTTTTTAATGGACGATTGTCACGCGCGCGCTTCTTGAACGGGATATATCGTGTTTTCGTACGCTGATAAAATGTCATCGAGCGGACTAATGAAATGTATTCGAGTCATCGTCTATTGGGATTATACGTAGTGAAAAATACCGTTGAGAAGTGTCGAGTTTCCGTTTAGAGTATACACGTTGTTATACTGTCAAAGTAGGCAAGAACGATGTTTGAGGTTATAAGCCGGCGTCACGATTAACGCTACTCTCATTTAAATTCTGTACATTCCTCTAATTCACTGATTGAATAATATCAAAGCAAAACTGATGCTTGTCTTATTCGATTCTAAAATAAATAATACTTGTCTCGTGTACAAATTAAAATATATTATATACTAATTGTTATTCGAAGTTTTTTTTAATTGTATAGTTCTGCGCGGGAGATGATTAATTATCTAAAAGGAGAACTATACCCTGGGACAAATTAAGCTTGATTCTTTTACCTGTCGAATATAAATCGTTAATCAAACTTGAAAATCAATCGTCCTCGTTCTAGAGCACACGTAAAGTAATATGCTAATCTAAATTTGGTTCTAACGTCTTATATAAGTTAATGCATTGATTTGTTTGCGTGGTCTAAGGTTTGTTTTTCTTCTAATGATCATTTTTTAAATTTCATTCAGTTCGATAAGAAGTATTCTTTATTTTTCAACAAGTGTAACATCTGATTTTTAGTCTTAGCTCCATCAAAATGATGTTGAGGTTTTTTTTAATAACATATAATTCTTTACACATTTTTTTAATTTTACAATTATAAAGGATAAATACCATGTGATTTACTTTATAAATGTATATCTCGAAACTCGCCTGTTTCTACTTATTTCAATAGATACACAATAAAGCCCAAAATCAACACTGTGCAAAATTCTCAATTTCTCCCGTTCCTTTATCACGTCCATCAACCAACATCTCGTAACTTAAATCGCAAAAACGATCGGAACTTATCGATAACCCTGAAGATCGAAGAGAATACAATACCGGCCGCTTACAGCACAAAGCCACAGGGCAAAAATCGCGTGCTCCAAATATGTGCGCTACAGTTCTCTCGATATCTCTCGTCCTCGTCGTCCTCGCATTCATCGTCGTCGTCGTCGTCGTCTCGTCTGAAAAGGCAAAACGAGCGCCCATACAAATCCCTCCGCTAACAAAGCACATTTATACACACAGTCTTCTGCGACGGTCTTTCCTCTTTCTCTCTCATTCTTGCTTGCACTCCGCACACGAATCGAGTTGTGGTTATCAACAATGGGTCCGCGAAAATACGTCCATCCATCCGCCAGTCGTTTCGCTATAAACTCGAGCAATACACACACACACACACACACCCACACACACACACACACACACACTCCTACAAACACATACACTGGTGTAGACTCTTGAGTTCCTCGTTGATCGGCCGCTCGTTCGTTCGCTCGCGCAATGTCAGAGGTCACGGGGTAAGGTTTTGTAGTTTAACGGTACATTGTCCGCTCGTTGCGGCTCTCCTCTCTCTCTCTCTCTCTCTCTCTCTCGTTCTGTCTCTCTATACAGGATACCATTCACACGAGGGAGCGAGAGGGAGAGATGGAATATCCTAATGCACGCTCTCTCGCTCTGCTACAGTGTGTCTGTGTCTATATCCATGTGTATTAGCGGTAGACCGAGAGAGCGAAAGAAAGAGAAGGAGCTCGTTACGTCACACGATCTCCCGCGCGCTAATGATCCGAACAAGGCGCCGGATATCTCTCCTCGACGATCTATGGTCTGTCTCTCTCTCTCTTTTTCTCTCCTCGCGCCTTCATGATCCTTTTGATGGTGTATATATATGCGGTGCGCGCTCGTGGTGTTCGCGGGACTCGCGGACCAAGATCATGTGAGAAAGTGCACACCGAGTCCTCTCCTTCTATTGCTTATACGTATATGAGTTTGCTCTGTTATATGTATATATATATACATTTTTCTTTCGAGTTGTTTTGCGACGGCGAGTATCCAGGATATATAGACCGGTCGATTGTTTGACGCTTTATAATAAGGGTAAGAGAGAGAAAGAGAGAGGTGCCGAGGTTAGTCACGAGGACGCGTGAAAAAAGGTTAGGAGCGGCCTATGTTTTCTTTTTCTGATTTGATAATGGCTGGGTGTCGTTTTTTTTGCGCTGAAGTGGTTCGCCGATCTCGAGAGGCACGTAAGGGGGTCATTGTCACGACTATAGCCGAGAATTTGGCGGTATCGGTGATATTAATTGACAGCTCATGAATTTTGCAAACTATTTGCAACAGTTCAATTACATAGATTTTTTCTGATTAATTGGTACTAATTTATTTTCAGCCTATAATTGATTTATTGATTGTACGAGAGATAAAATAAAATTAGTTCTTTAATTTTGAAATTGTATATAATAATTTGTATTGATTGTATTACAAGCCGTAGCTAAAAACGTGCGTTGAGATTCATAATTGTAAGTGAATATTCGAACTTGATCGTCGTAGTGCCCGATTTTAGCATTCTGTGCAAAATGAGGCTTATTTAAGTAATTGGAACAGGGAGATAAATGGAATGGCGAGGAACGCTACTGCATTCGCTTAACAATATTATTATCATTATTATTTCCAAAATTCTTGAAGTTGTTTTACATTTTTTACCTGGACTAAAGCCATACTTTCAACCTGCTTTGTTTGGAAAACAGAGCTATTGTTCGATCTTCATAATGAAACTAGGTTTTGAGTTTATCATTGTTTCCGCACTTAATATTTTATTACCACATTGGAAAATGCATAAATATAATATTATAGCGTGTTATAATACAAAAAAAAAACAGCGTCATAATGAAGTTATTGTAAAAAAGAAAGGATTCTTTCCTACATTGCACTTGCAGGTATTGCCGTAAATTGAATAATAATTATTGACTAATTTACAGTAAAAAAATATCGATATACCCTTACAAGTCTAAATATTAATTGTTGTCAATAAAACTATATTATACCAAATATTGCGATACTTTCAAACCGATATATATTATTTGTTGAAATATAAAAATTTTAAAAGTTTCATTCAACAGATTTATTTCCACTTAGGCCCGATCCAATACCTTTCCGTAAAACGCAACGTTTATATAAACCACCTCATTTATATCAATTTTCTGCGTTTCCAATGTTCTCGCCAAAGGCATCGATCCAAGTTTGAATAAATCCAATATTAATCGGTCCCCTGCCACAGACTGTTAGCGTCGAGATTAATAACTTTCTACCAAAACAAGATCGCATACGCTGGCCTTTTTATACGCATCGTAAACACGTCACCTCCGTGCAAAAGCTACGCACACCCGCGCTGGCCAGACAAAAACCACGACGGCACAGTTTCGATTCAGCATTTTCTGTCCCACAAAGAGCCTACGCTTTACGCAACTCTCGCTCCTTTCCACTCTTGCGCGGCAAAAAAGAAAAGTATAGACAGTGAGAGAGAGAGAGAGAGAGAGAGAGAGGGAGAGAGAAGAGGGAAAAAAAGCTCCGCGCGAAACTAAACCATATTCCGCGCGTGTGTCCATGTGGCTCTCTCGCAGCAGCTGCCGAACCTGCCAATAAATTAAGACCGAAAGTAAAAGTGCCGCGTTCAGCGTTCTCCAATTCGCTCCAGTACGCTACGCGTTCACAAAGAAAATCTAAGGTTCGCTCCATGCGGAGAGTCGGTATCGCAAGTTCATCCAAAGTGCAGAGCGAAAACAGGTCGCATATATACACAAGAGGCTTGCGGAGGAGATCGAGTCCTGTCCTTGCTCTCAAGCTCTCTCTCTTTTTCTCTCTCTCTCTCTTCTCTCTCTCGCTGTGTGTGTCTCGCGGCTCACACTGTACGTATCTTGGCATCTTTTTGTCGTCTCTCTTTCTCCCGTATATATACTCTCTTCTCTCTCGTCTGCTTCGCCGCCGCCGCGAGCTCGGTTCCCTTTGTAACGTCATTATTTCTCCTCTGCCTTCGCGGGGCCCAGCTTACACATCTACACACACACACACACACACACACGCGTATATCTATATAAAATGTTATGCGAGCGCTTTCCGGCTAGGGAGTTTTATAACCGTGTCGTAATTGCGCGCGCTCGCGGGACGTTTTAGTCTCTCCGTTGTCTCTCCGTAAGCACAACCTAAGACTTGAATCGTGCACTTACACCCATACGGGGTGTGCCTATGTGTGTGTGTGTGTGTGTGTATAAGCGGCCGGCGTGCGACTTTTGAGTTCTATTTTTATTTTTCCGCAGCTGTATTACAGCCGTGGTATCGTGGGTTGGCGCGCGTGCTCGCGCGCACGGTGACGTTGAGTTTAAGTTGTGCAGGAAAAAGGCCGAGGGCGGGCATTTTAGCTTTTCGAGTCGTGGTGGGCGAGCCCGTGAACTGCAGCGGCTTATGTCGTTGTTGTTTGCGCCGGTTAAAGGACGTTAACGGAGAGCTGGAGCTCGCAGCTCACAGCTCCTATTACCGATGGATGTATGCAGCGAGGAAACGATTTATTTGTAATTAGGAAATGCGCCGCCGTCGCGACTGCCTCGCTGTATAAGCTTGACTTACGTGACGGCCTTCCCCCACCCCTCTCACCCTTTCACGCGCCACATTCGTGACGCGGCTCTGCAGCACTACGAGGGAGAACAGCTTATCTTTTTCTTATTTTCTTTTCTTTCTGTCTGTGACGTCTATGATGTATGACTGGAGAGAGATATGGTTTGGCTATTGGCTATGGGAGCTTTTATTGTTTTGGGAGGAATCTTGTTACCGGTGGGTGAAAAATGTATGTTTTTCGGTATCGTATGAGAATAAGAATATTTACGGCAATTTGCTTTTCTTTTTGTCATAAAACTTTTGTGTACAGTATTTAGAAAACTTAAGGTTTAATTTTTGAATTGTGTTCAATAAGTACTAAAGCAAAGAGAAAGTTAGTTAAAAAGTAGAAGATCGTTTAATATGATTTTGCATTGAACATTTATTTCGATTATTTTGGAATTTTGTCAGCGATTGATTTAGGACTTCCTTGATTTTAATGTTCTGCCCATAAAAAATGAGGAGGTGATTATATTTTATCAATTTTATGTCACAAGCATCTATCTTCTTGAGCTTTCACCATAAAGCAAATATTAATATTCATTTTTTCCTTTACTGATATCTAAAGATCGTTACCTGCCAGAATTCTCTTTTATAAAAAAAAGTTTCCGATAACTTCAGCATCATGCAATCATGACTTTCAATTCACAGTAATATAAACAAATATTATTCATCAAATAGTTTGCATGGGTAGGTATATTTCACGCAATATTACTTTTTATTCTATATGTTCAAGCATTCATTAACGCACTTACACACACGCGAAACGTTTTTGTTCCGATGTTTCATAAGAGTTATCGCAGTGTTCTCGTATACATATAGAGATAATATAGCTTGAGATATTAAGTTTTTCTTGGCACACTGAAAATTACACAGAGTTATTCTTATCACAGTTAATGATAGTGATTATGGCAGAATATGCAAATTAATTGACAGCCAGTAATAGACGACCTGCCGGCAATAACTTTCAACAGCCTGTTTTAACTGCTGACATTGAAATACTTTGATTTGCATTGAAAATTTAAAGCGATGGTATTGAAACTGTGAAACTTCGTTCTTTCTTGATAGTTGTTTAAATTAAAAATTGGTGATTAGAATTTGAGATAAAAATGTTCGAGAATAGAAAAAGAAATTTAAATTAAAAAATTTTTGAATGACTTTAAATGCTTTTAAAATTGAAGTAAAGTATGCTTGATTTAGCTCAAGGACTGAAAATTGTACCGTAAATTGCGAGAATATTCTAAAAAGGTTACTTTTATTATTATTTGACAGCATATTGCATAAATTTCCTTAAAAATTGTTTATAAAATAATTCTATGGTAATATAGATATTAAGAATTTTCACTTTTTTCCTAACAAGATTTTAAAAGGTTATTATATATTCCTAAGCTTTAAATTAAAACAAAGATGAAATAAGGTATATTTTAACATATAGAGAGTAATTTTCATTTTTTATATTGTCATAGAAACGTTTTAACAAATATAGCAGCTTCTTAAACTTGAAATAAAAAAAAAATTATATTATCCGAAGCAACTGTATCATCAATTACACGAAAAATGCAACACTTTCGAGGTAAAATGATGCCATTTATTTCACAATATGTCTATACGGATATTTAAAACCGAAATCTGGAGTGCTCGTGTAAGTTTAAAGTTTCACACATGTGGGAGTGTATGTCGTCGGACTCTTTGTTTTTGCTTAAGTGGGCGGCCTTACGTAATTTGTTTCTTTTGAATACCCTTATTTTGACGTAGAGTTTCAGAGCATGAATATACTATATAGATAATTTGCTTTACAGTCCGCATTTATGTAAATCTTGTGGGAACGTTAAATTTGACTAAAATTATATGAAATTGTTGGCTTTTATGTGCGAATATTTTTCAATGTGGTTCAAACGCGAGCAATTACTTTTTTATCTTTTAGAATCAAAAAAAGTTGCAAATATAAAATAAACATCGTAAATTATTATAAGATTTATTGCAATTCGGAATTTGGTATTACTGCCCGTCTTTCGTGACTCGGAGATAAACGTGAAGTCTTATAGTTCGGTAAATATTCATGAAAAAAGCTTAGGAATGTAAACTTTTTTACGGCATCTAGTTTCTTGTTGATAATTATTTTTCAATTGGTTAAACCTTGAAAAAAATTAATTATGCTACTTAAATTACAAGTACTTCTATTATTTAATTGGCAATATTCCGAAATAAGTTTAGATCAAAGTATTAATAAAATCGATAATATACTATGTGAATTATCTAGTATACAAGAAAATAAATGTAACAAAAATAAAAAAAATATTAAATCAAAACTTAACTGAAAATTAAGTTTTGAATTTAAAACATCTAATAATACAGAAAAAATAGCGGTAAATTATATTTTTTTGTATTATTACCCCTTATTGAAGTCTTATAGAAGGCTTAGTTAAGCTTAACAAATTGTTTACAAATGTTATATTACATAATTTTGCACACAGTGCACAGGGAAGAACAATGAGAAATTACATAAATAAATCGCAGTCTTGAAAGAAGGACAGGATACTTTGACACGCTGGGATGTTCGGTTTCGCGATTATGTGTTAACTTATATGGAACTTAATTTTCACTTAAGCTTTCATTTAATAATTTATTCATTTTTCATTAATTTATTTTGTTTGACTAATAACAACCAGCAATTAATTTCAAATAATGGCAGTACACCATTATTTTGAATTAAAATTCTTGCCCCATGTAAATCAATGTCCATTTATTAATCTTTACTTCGATACGGTATCATATACATTACGATAAAATTATCTAAATGCCATTTATCTGTTTATGCAGAACGCACGAGATGTATAGCCGTGCGAGTTTTCAGTTTTATTTTTCCTCTTAATACCCACCACCATGGAAAAGTCATGAGCTTTCGTTTTCATGTGTTCATGTATTGCACAGACGCGTGGTGAGTGTGCGCATGTCGCCGTTTCTTTGTTTTCGTATGTGGGTGTAAGGTTGCATCACTTGCTTCTTTGAAAGCTCTTATTTTAAGCGAGTATGAAGCGAACAGCTCGCTACAATAAATTATCGTTTGTACGCGCGCAATAAAAAGTGCTGTTTTGCAAACGATAACCAAACAGTTTATTTTTAATTCAATTGTACGAAAAATGTTTCCAGTCCATAAAGGGAAAAAACATTTTGCTGAAACTTTATGTTTCAGGTATTTTAGGCTTTACTTACTTAACTTTCAAAGTATTTGTCTGTGAATATAATAAAATTACTGTAATTTCGTAAAAAAAAATATTATTATGGAATTGATGAGTTTAAGCAAGTGATGAATGTTTGAATGAACATTTATAATTTTGTATAACAATATTTTAGAAATATGTTTATTGAAAAATACAAATGGTTCAGCACATAAATTTAAAGAAAAATAGCGTGTTAAATAGGAAGTTCATGTAATACAAACACAAACATTTTTTACAGCACGATAACAATCAAATAAAAGATCTTTTTCGTAAATGTCAATGAAGCTTGTTTTGAGTTTCATCAACTTCCAGTCCACTCGTTCATGCATGACACACATGATAAATCTGTAGACATTATAATAAATGATGATATTTACGAAATGCACGCGAGTATGCGCCCGTATGCCTAAACACACACACACACACACACACACACACACACACACACACACACGTGTGTCTTGCACAATTAAATTAATTTCTAAGTGATTGTCATTGTGAGTGCGAACAAACGCAGAATGATAAATAATTGATTACAAAACACTTGTTATCATATGATTCGCTCCTATATGAGAATGTCTGATGAATATAATTGAATGCCCAAAAGCGTCCGCACTGACGAGGTTAGTTAAAATTGCCTGTGTGACGCAATGTTCGACGTATATTGAAAGGCTTTCGTTAAAGGAAACGCAATTAGTAATAATGTTAGCGCAGTTTTACCGTGTATACGCACGCTGTTAATTTTTGCGTGTAAATTAGAAGAAAAAAAAAGATGCTGCGCGTAAAACGATCCGATGCAGCTGGCGATCGTGTAATAGTTGCGTAAAGTTTTCTTCTCTCTTTTTTTTATGTAACACGTATTTACGGCACAGACTGATTTTCGGCCGTGTGGGAGAGAGTATAAGAGAGACTTGAACAAAGAAGCTCATCTTAACAGGCATTATGAAAAAGTGCGCGCGAGCAAGTTCGAGTCGAAGAGCTATAAATTGCTGCCTGTCACTGACCATTTATTGTCTATTGTCGCTCAAGCATAAAGATATACGATCCAAAAATGGACCTACGCTCGCGGCTCGTATGTTTCGGTGGCTATTATAGAAGAATGTTAAAGTCATTTTTTTATAATGTATAATGTTTTTTGTATTCGTTGCTTTAAAGAAAATATGTTCACTCTTTTAACATTGCATTTTGTACTTAATCATTTAACATATAATACTTATTTCAACGTTGATTTGCTTTTTAAAAATAATTCTAAAACTTTACTCTATCGTTATGAAGTTTATTAAATATATTTTTCACATAGAAATTGTCATTCATGTTTTACTATAGATTTGACTGATCTAATAGGAAAGATTTTTTTATTTTGTAGTTTGGTAGGTCAAAACAAGTCATACTTTTTCTTTTTTCATTTGAAACAAAAATTTAAATGGATACGCGGATAGAAAATGAGGAAAATGAAGAGGGGTTGTATTGCATCATCCTTATTGAAGTATATCTATAGATAACAATAATTATAAGAACTTTAAACATCTAATGTATGTTTTGAAATTATTACTTTTATAAGATAAACATTTTTGTTGTGGCAACCAAAGTCACGAGTGGACTCGAATCTAGTTGTGAGAAGCAAATACATTGGCAATATAGCATCTAAATATTTAATTGCCAGAACCATAGTCCTTTGGTTGTCACATCCAAAGCCATTAGCTATCTTTAGTTGGGAGATCCAAAGTAAATTATTACGTCTGGACCATTTCATTTTGGTTTGGATGTTACAACCAAATCTTCGGTCATGACAATTAAAAATTTGAAGGTTTGATATTTGTCCACAACCAAAGTGTTTTTTCCGTGTACTCATAGCAGATAATAATAAATGATTTTATTTTCATTCTATACCATTCAAGTTCTCTATTATATATAGTCTAATCTGCAGTTCAGGATTTATTTCTACATCGCAACCTTGTGAAAGTTGTGATTCTTTTATAGAACATCGATTAAATTCAGTACAATTGTGGAGTTCAACATTGACCTTCGTAAAGTGAGAAACGATAAATTCTATCTAATCCCAATACTTCGTAATCCCATACATCTTATATAGTATAGTTATTAAATAAATGAAATATGTATTTTAAGATGCTATGAACAGCATTAACTAACTTAGACCTTTAACAACTAGACCAATATAATACTTTCGTACATTTTAAATAAAAATAAAAAAGTAACAGTTTTTCCAAATACTAATTACATGTAAGGAAAAAATCTCTCTTTCCACACCAATCCAATTTCAATCGCAGCTTTAACCTCAAAAAGAAGCGGTTTTAGATGTATATATATAATTTTTAAAGCTATAGAGCTATGCAAAAGAAAGGAAGCGAGCAAACATAATCGCGCGCAAAAAAGAAGTCCGAAAGAAGAAAAAGGGGAGCAAAGCTCATTTATTTCCCGTTGATATAGCCGCTCAGATACTTAGGATTTTTAGAGCGCTAATCTCGGCGGAACAATCAATATGAAACGTTTTTCTTCGGCGGTTCGACTTTTATAACGTCGTGACGCGATAAAGAACGAGAGAGAGAGAGGCAAGCCGCGCGCGATGCCGCGCGAGTTTCGCGAGCTGCAGGAGAGCGAGGGAAAAAAGGGAGAGAGAGAGTTTTTAGAAATTCAAGTCCGGGTTTGCGCGCAGCAGAGCCGAGCAGCCAAGACGCTCGTTGACCCCTGACGGCTTCTTCCCTACGATCCTGCCGTCACGAAAATCCTTCACCTTCACCTTCTCTCCCTTCTTCCTCCTCGTGCAGACCTTTTCCTTCCTTTGCAAAGACCTCTAACCTTTTCCTTTCGACGTGGTATGGTTAGTGCGAAAAGAAAAGTGTTTTCTTGGTTTTTTTTGACGTGATTTTTATCGAGATTTTAATACCGATCAGACGATGTTGCGATACATTTTATGTTCAGTAAATATATAAGCTTGATTCGATGGCAAATGTTTGTATATGCTGTAAGTGCATGGATTTAAGTGAACGAGTCTGCGGAGTAAAAGTAAGGCTGCAAGAAAGCGTACTAAAATGTAGTGCACTGTAATTTAGAATATATTTCTCATGTACTAAAGAAAACAGTGTTTTTAGTGCGAATAGGCGAACCAAGCTTCTCATCGGCAGAAATCGATAATGCTGTGTGGTATGAAGAACGGAAACATTTATCAAACGATATCGATAAGGAACTTTCACGCGCATCCCTCTTTTTGCGAAAAATGCAATGTGAATTAAAGGCTTAACGATATTCTTCCTGGAAGTTTACTCTTTATAAAAACTACGTTATATGTTGTAAAAATATTATACGTCGAACTAAGGAAATCTTGAGTAGACAATTTAGCTTTAATAGATTCGTAGTAATTTATTAAAATTGCGAAAATGCGAAAAAATACTGTAACTAGAGTAGTGCAACTAAAGTTATATATACATTTATAACAAAAATTGACATACTAATTGGTACTTCAACTAAAATAGTTGCAGTTTTAGTAATAGGCAAATAAGTATTTCTCCAATTTAGTAGAAGCTGCAATAAACTTTAAAAAGTAATTTATCTGTGTATATTTCAAGTTTTCCATTTTTCTCCATTTTTGCATCGTTCAATTAGTAGACGTTTAAGAATTACTCAATGCGTTACAGCATTTTTTGCTCCATCTCTATCTTTTCCATCGTATTACGTGTATTAACATCCTATCTCTCTCTTATCTAAGATGTTATATAATTTTTTTGTTTGGATTTAATCTAGAAATTCATCTAATTGTTTGCAACAAACACTTTGTGATTATGTCTAACAAAAGAGTTTGTGCTTTCTCGAGGAAAGAAAATATTATAGTCTTCATCGGATTATACGCTATTGTAGTTTCTTTATGACTCACTAACGTCAGTGTATACCTATACGTTGACAAAGTCACGTAGCTACAGTAACAAACGAATTACAACTGATCACTGCGATGGTTACAAAATTCAATGTAAGCTTCTTTTGGTATTTGTTAATGCATACAGTTTACTACTTACGATACGTTAAAACGCTATTTACTATTAAATTTCACCTTGGCAGTAAATAATTTAAAGTAACGGCCTGGTTAACTATTTAAATCGATCAATCGCGCCAATTATCGCGATATTCAAATACACAAATATAAATGCATCATTGGTGAATTACACTTAAAATGGTCTGTGCCAAAGCAAATTGTTTGATGCAAATGAGGGCACACAGTGAACTGTATTGTCGGCGATATCAAGCGAGTCATTATATTCGGAATTATCAACAAGGCATGTGATTAAAAGACTAAATGGACTCGGCCAATTGCGACGATAGATACGGACGTATTACGGGTGAAATTGCCGCTCAACAGGCAGCGCAACAATTTTTTTTCTGCCCTCGTTACATTGGATCGCATTAAAATTTGTTTATAAAAGCGCCTGTGCGCGATGGTGTCGAAAACAGAAATTGCATCGATCGCCTGGCTGATCGTTCGACTAGCACTCGTAAGTCTTTTAGCTCCGATTAATTGTGCTTATACATATATACCTCTTAAAGCTAACTTTTTAACGATCAGCGACATGTGTTGTAGGCTATCGATTACCGCAGCACGATTTTGAATCAAAGAATAACTCATTACGATAATCCTTACGTCGGCTTCAACGTTACATATTTTGGCGATGAAGGATATCCGTACATGACTGTTAAAGAACCTATTACGCCTTACAACGATCTGCACGTAAGTTTACTTTGAGTTTTTAAATAGGCAGGTACACGTGTTTTGACACGTGATGTATATTGGGAGTATTTTTTACTCGATTGTTTTTGCTATTATTTTCGTATGTACAAAGCTTTTGATTTTAGTTGATTCTGTACATCAGATTGTATGATCAGCCACCGCATCTGCTCGAGAACGCCCCGTTAAGTCTCTGTCAGTTACTACACGATGAAACTTTTAAAGTAAATCACACTATATCGCAATTTAAAATCCTACAAATTTTTAATCTCGTGGGGGAGAATTGTCCTATTGATCATGTAAGCATACGATTTTTCATCTTTTAAATTTACCTATTTTCATGTATACTTTACAATAAAGTCAGACTATTGATACTGTGACTCTACATAAGGCTTTATTTGTATAGAAAAAAATTCGCCTGTCTCCTTATATCTTCCCGTCCAATTTCAAGATAGTAACGGATATAGGATGCGGATACATGAACGTGGAATCAAGACTGTTGAAATGTAACGATGAAATTGACAACAAAGTCCGGGGATGCGACACTTTGATGAAAACTGTGACGTTAGCGTTTATCGCTCATGACGACTGCAAGACCAACGCGACGTCAATTGATGGTTGGGTAATAAAAAGGTTTGGAGCGCGGCTAATTGCATTGGTTTTATTATTTGATGGTTCAGTCCATGCAAAATGCAAACATTAAATATATAAACTACAGTCTTCAATCTTGATTTGTCAAAATTAAAAGAAAATTTATTTGAATCAACTGCAAAACAAATATTTAATTTCGAAAGGACATCCAGAAAATGGAAAAATTTATTTATTAACACCGCTCTATTATTTGTCTACGAAATTATTATAATGTTCATCTAAGATTATTAATTTTACAGGGCCCGCGGCATTGATCAAAGGCAAAGTATCAAAGGAACTATAAAACTAGCCATATTAATGCAATTGAAATCTTACGAGTATATTTCTGGACGACTGACTGGAACTGCGGAACCAATAAATCAATTTAAAAACAACGGTTCATACTTTACAACGAAAATCAAACAAGAATAAAAATACGATGTGGAGCAAAGAGAACAATTTAAAGGATTATTTTCTAGGTATACACAGCTTAATCAAGTCAACCCTTTTCAAAAGTCAAGATTAAATTTTCTCCGCAAACGTTGTAAAAATCAAATTATAAAGTATAAAAATACCCTATACTATCCGAAGCTTTGTTCGGCTCCATTTCCAATTACATTTTATACTTCGAAATCTCTATAAACGCCGCCCCATTGGAAAAAAAACTGTAAGTGACATGCATTATTCAAGCAGACGTCACATTTTCCAGGGCGATAACAGGCCTCTCTAAAATACCCAGGTTTCAAAATAACAGTAGCTCGACAGCTTCCCCGATATATATAAACCGTTCAAAGTACGTATTACAGAGAACTTGGCTGACCCGGTAAAGTCCGCAACTACTTAGCTCTATACCCTTTTCTATAAACTCCTTAATCCTCATCCTCTGCGGCATTAGATATAGGCCTATTTCTCTCTCTCTCTCTCTCTCTCTCTCTCTCTCTCTCTGTTTCTCTCGAGAAACAGTTCTAATACATTAAACATTTGGCGGAGAGAGATGGCGACTCGGCTTAATCCAGCGCTCCGCCGACTCTCCCATTACCAGCTCGCCCGGCGAACAACATAATTCCACCGCCGCCACCGCCACCGCCGCGTTTTCGTTTATATCGCAATAATTGAGTAAGCGATAGCAGCGTCTTAATAGCCCTCCTCGCTCTTCGCTCGCTTATTAATTCATTCGATTCCCTCTTGCTCTCTATGCGGTTCTTCTGAAATTCCATGCCCCGGCCCTCGCCACAATGAGTGCGCGCGCCGCCGCCGCCGCCGCGGTTCAAGCTAATTCCAGCTACACATAAATTTCCGATAAACGGCATCACCGCACGATTCCACTCCGCGGACTCGACTTTTAATTGCCAACAATTTGCACGCCGTTAGAAAAGGACCAAGACAAAAGCTTACGTAAACAAGAAGCATTTATATGTACGTTTGTGTCTGTGCGTGTGTGTGTGAGAGTGTGTGTTGAAGTAGAAAAAAAGGGTACGCGCGCGCGCACATCCCCTTTGTTCGCTCCTTATCTCGTTCTGTCCGTTTGTTCGTACGGTCGGAACGGACTAGAAGAGAGGAGATAGAGAGAAAGAGGGAGAGAGAGACAGAGAGAGAGAGAGAGAGAGAGAGAGCGGAGAGAGCTATTCATTAATCGAACAACACGGAAGTGTTCTCCCAACGAGCTACACGAACCTTCCTCTCCTTCTCTCTCTCTCTCTCTCTCTCTCTCTCTCTCTTTCTCTTCCTTTCGCAAGTGCACAGCACAGAGAGTATAAGTACTTCGGCATCGTGTCTCTCTTTCTCTCCGTTGGAAAAACCGGTGGGAGTGTGTGTATATATACGGTGCAAAAGTCCCGCTGTGTGGGTGAATCGTCGTCGTGACTTTATTATACGCGAAACCCATACACGTGTGTGTGTGTGTGTCTATGTGTGTGAGAGTGTGGAGGAATCGGATTGCCGCGCCAGCGCGAAATTTCATCTATAATAAAGTCTTCGGAGAAAAACGTCCGAGTGTTCGGCTTTTGTATATGTGTTATATATACAAAAGCATATCGTGTCCGGATGGAACATATAGATTTGTGTGACCGAGAGAGAAGACGAGGAGTATAAGAGTTCGAGGAATTTTGAAAGTAGTGCGCGGGCTGACTGCAGCGATTGAAGAGCGACGATTAAGGCCAGGAGAGTCCGAGCTTGCTGCTGAAGGCCTTTGTGTGTCCATATGCAGGTGACACGGCGGGGACTTGGATGATTACGAAAATGGGCTACGGAGATGTTTGTGATTGGGAGGATTGAAAAGTTATTTGGAGGAGGGAACACGGTGTTGCGCTAATATATTGACCGTAATTTCATGAAAACGAGGTCTCGACTCTGTGACCTGAAAATTCGTGTAGTGGGTGATAGAAAGCAGGGACGTTGAATTAGCTGGTGTGAGGAAGATGGAAATGCTTTTAATTAAATTTTGAAATACTTTTACTTTATGCTGGCAGGTATAAGATTCACCGAAATAATCCTGCATTTGAATTACACTATAAAAATTTAAACTAATAAAAAGAACAATGTATTTTCTCCGTAATACAAAGCTATAATAATAACGTTATTAAAAGATTCAGTTATGCAGTTTCATCGATTAAGTTAATAATTGAATTTCTATAGCTCCATTTGTATAGAACGTAATTACACAGTAATTAAATATTTAACGCTCGAGTGGCGCTCAATTGCTATCTTCTTCAGAAATCTAAGAAACACAGTTTATAACAGAGAGCGGGATGTCATTTTTTAACCGCATCAAGCGGGGCGACCAGAGCTAACAGAATTACTAAAAGAGTTTTAATTTTCAATTTAATTGTACTCTAAAATCTGAGATATATAAAAAATATAACATTTTTACTATCCACAATAAAGTGACTGATTAAAATTTACTATTAAATCTGTTTATGCACAATTCTTTATCGAATAAACTTTTCCAAGCCTTATTACTACTCGAAATATAAAAAGGGTGATGTAACAAAAACGCATAGATAGTTTTTTCCAATTTTCTTTGCAAATAGCGAAAAAGCATTTTGCATTGCAAATATGATCAAAAATATGTAAAAATAGTTGGTAATGATTGGTGTGATATTTCTGTAAGGACTATCAAAGATTATCGCACTCTTTTTAATGCAACAAAAAAGTGATAACGATCATCTCATTACAGCTTTATGGGAACAAAAGACTAATTTTCAGCATTGAATTAGAGCTACTTAGCGTTTACGTCTGCGCCAAGTTCATTAAAGAAAAAAAGAGCAAAAAGGAAAGAAACAATATGAACGAGGCATTGCTATAATACACGCTTGTATACATGCCACGCGAGCGGAAATACAGATCTGCTGCACAAAGAGTCTATATAGAGAGGTCTTTTTCGCTGGACGATCGTTCTAAGAAAAATTTTAACGCGTCCGCAGTTGCATTTTTAAAGGAATTTCAAAGTGTAGAGGTTCGCTATATAGAGGGAGATAGGGAGAGAGAGAGAAAAAAAGACAAGAAGGAGCTAGCGAGTGTATCCTCGGCTTGCATATATATTTTTCAGGGGAGCATTTACTTTAATTGGCTGAGTGCGTCTAATTATATGATAATATCGGGAATAACGTGGTTGTAATTATTTTCTACGCCGGAGAGCCGATGCCTACTATACCACTACTACCTCATAGAGCTCTAAATTCGCTAAAATGGAACTGAAATTAACGTGCCGGGACACAACTGCCGCGCGCGCGCACCCGAGCCGCGTCTTTCTCGCTCACGACTCTTCCGAGAAAAATTGTTCCGCACGCGTTTTTATACACACGAGAGAGAGAGAGAGAGGGAGACAAGGAGACTATGAAAATGCACGAGGAGGGGGGGGGGGAGAGAAAATCATTTGATGATTTGAGGAAACCATTAATATCGGATAGTAATTTCGCGTGCAGCAGCACCAGCACCAGCACCAGCGGCAGTCGATGTAAAAATAATTGCGCACTTCACTTCCGAAATCTCCTACTCGATGTGGCGCGCACCCGGGGATAATAAGACCCCTCCATAAACAATGCCGATATTTTGTAATCATTGCTACGCTCGCGGTGCAGGCTTTAAAAAGAAAGTATCAATACGCTCGATATAAAAACGGTTATACAATAGACGCGAATTCGCGCCTGCGCTTGAAAGATTGTAACGATGTATAAGCTTTGCTTATTTATTTAATATGTGCTCGCTCGCTATTCATTCGGTGTTTGAAAACAAATTATTATTTGGGACGCGATATTGGCTTGTATAGCGACTTTTGCCGACTATGAGTTTTGCCAGCCTGGTGTTTGTTCGCGGCAAAGCAAGTATTCAACTACCTACATTTTAAAGGTAAATAACGAGGGTTGCGAAACAGGAAGTTCAAGTACGTGTATGTTGAAGGCAGTTTCAAACTTCCCAGTTGAAAATCGTGATTTTAGTTTCATTTAAATTTAGATTTAACCATTAAATAAAATTAGTTGTTAATTTTTAATGTCTTTGTTATTCTATTTTAAGCTTTGTAAGTTTGTACACATTAACGAGCTCCGCACATCCATTGTTACTCTACACGTTACGCGATTCGCAGATTTCTAATTACCAACGCGATGAAAAGCCTATAATTAAATTCTAAGCATTTTAAAACGATCGCTTGTTAAAACAACGTGCGTTTGTTTGTCTGGCAAGTCCAATCTCTCTGTGCTTTTTACTTTCGAATATTTACATTTTATTCCGCTATTTCGTGGAAAAATGGTGATTTGCCATGTGAAAATATCGCGTAATAGTTCTTTTATCCTTCTTGGTTGCATTTTGACTTTCCATTAACGGTTTCGGGATCCTCACCGATGTATGCATTAAGATAAATGTTACGCTTCCGAAGAAAAACGGACCGCCTGTCATTTAATCTCCAAAAAGAAAAGCACCACGTCATTAATATCGAATTATATCTTCATCGAAAAAGGAATGTAATGAGAGATATCGACAAAAACGCATAGCCACTTAAATCAAATTAAGTAAGTTGAGGTTTTAATTCAAAGAATCCCTTACTAAGTTTTCAAGTGTACAATTTACTATTTCTTGTTCTTCTAATAAAGTGTACAGGGACATGCAAAACCGTAATTAAAAATTATTCATAATCGAATTCATTTTGTCGTCATAAATCAAAAGCCATTTTTATTGATATTTTTTTTCAAATAACCTTTAATTAATATTTCGTTAATGAATATTTATTTAAATATCGCGTATGTGTAATCATAACTACGATACTAGTAAATGTCATTTTTTTATAATTAAAACTAAAAATTCGTTACAAGATCTCAAAAATTCGAAATCCAAAGTAATGTTAACACTCGGTGTAAAATAAAGATGATGTTCGCTAAATGAATAAAACGAATAAAGAAAAAGAAACCCGCTTCGTGGCGAACGGGACAGTTAACATGTTACCAATATATTAGCGTGTCTCTTCCCTTTCGTAAAGGACGACATCGACGCGGTAACGACAAATTTCAATAAAAATGAGAAAATTAAGCAATGAAATTAAGTATATCATAATAAATTTTAATTAAATTTTATTCAAAACGATTATATCTTAATTTATTCTTCAGTTATATCTGGTGCATGAAATATTTTAATAATTATATATTTAACATTTTATGCACCTCAATGTAATTAGGCAGAAAAATAATTTATCTGAAATAAGGCTAAATGCTTCGCATAGCTTCCTCGACAAGAGTAAAAAAAAAGGAACAACAACGTAAATGCAGAATGAAACCGCGATCCTTTAAAACGAACCTTAATACAGTATACAGCAATTCGCACACGAGTTGGATTCGAGAATCCAACTATTGCGGAATAATTACGCGAAAGAGAGAGAGAGAGAGAAAATAAGAAATAATCCAGCGCGCAATCGGCCAGCGAGAGTTCTCAAAATCCCAAGACCCGGCGGGTAAAGTGTATATAATACAAAACACCGGAGCGGAGCGAGCGTCTCAAAGAAATCGCCCAACACGACGTCCATTAAGCGAATAAAATAAATAACCCTCGGCGAAAAAGGCGAAAAAAAGAGACAAGAAGAAGGAAACGAAGAGACCCCGAAGAGCCAAGAAAGAAAAGCAAAAGAGAAAAACAGCTCGAGTCCTGTCGTCCGAGAGCAAACGGGACACTCTCGCGGGACACTTTACCACTATACGCGCGTGGACTCCTCTTTCCCCCCCCTCATCCAAAAATGAAAGAAAACGAAGAAGCAGAAGAAGCAGAAGAAGAGAGTCAACAAGCGAAGCCACGTCTCTCATCAGACTCGATAAGACTCGGTCCCTCCAAAAACCAAAAAAAGAAAAAAAAACGAACGGACCGCTCGCAAATCGAAAAAAGCAAGTCGCGCTCGCGCGGGTAGGTAGAAGGGACACACAGGAGAGTGTGCAACAGGGGCCAGAGCTCTCTTTCTCTCAGTGGGTTGCAGCACACATGCAATAATCTGGACTTACCGGTTGCCGAATCGCTTGGATTCGCGGCGCACGCTCGCCCGCGTCCTTATAAAACGTAGGGCGCCGTTGCCGAGCATGAAGCGCTGATGCTGCTCCTTCTCAGGCTGGACGCTGGCCATGGTACGCGAGCCGTTGCCGCGCATTGAAAACCACTGGAGCTTGGTGCTGCCGCCGTTGCTGCAGCCGCCACCACCGCCGCCACCGCCGCCACTGAGGTTCCTACAGGCGGCCGCCTCGTCCATTTCTTCTCCTTCTTCTTCTTCTTCCTCTTCTCCTCCTTCGCTTGTACCTTCGCTTCGCTCTCTGGCTGCTGCTCTCTGGCTCGATCCTCGGGACGAGCCCTCCACGAGCCGTGTGTTTATGTGTGTGTGTGTGTGTGTGTGTGTGTGTGCGCGCGACTGCGCCGCGGACCTTTTACGGAATACGAGATTCGACGAAGGGACTCGTAAGCGCTCGCCGGCTCATTGCTTACTCCATTCCACCGCTATATAAACTCGCTGCGGAGCGCGCGAAATATCCACCAGGATACTACTTGGCCGCGCGCGCGCGCGCTCGCTTTTATCGCTTCTCTACCACGCGCGGGGCTAAGAGAATTTGTAAATCGTCTTGCCGAGTGCGAATTGCCGAGTCTTTAGCACCGCTAGAACCGATTCCCTTACCGATTTCATATTTATGCATGTATACATGTGCGCTTTGGAAAAGGAGGATGATACGAAGTGTGTTTGCTCTGCGGCTCCACTTTGCGCGGGGGTCGAGATTATGTATAAAGCTTTTTGAAATGTGTGCAGGCTTGAGAGGGAAAAAAGCGAGAAAACTACACTTCTAAGAGTACAATGCGCGTAGCGCGAAATAATATTAACGCATAGAAGCTAAAGCTTGATGCACGCGCTAAGCGCGCGCGCGTGCTTATGTCTACGCAGGCAAGGGAGAGGGAGTAAGAAGGAGAAATAAATTGCACTTGTACAATGTTCGCGTAATGTTGATTGTCGTGAACTTGAAAGGGGGACGCGCTGCGTTTGCGTCTTTATAACCACTGTGTGTGTGTGTGTGCAGTTCGGTTTGACCTAGCCTTATTGTACCTGTACGTTGCACATTAATTTAGGGCCACTTTTATCACTGGTCAATCACTTTTTACTGCTTATTTGTGTCCTCCGCCATAATTGTAACTACTCAATTCTCCAGCTAGTAAGACTAGTTTTAAGAATATACAAATTAGTGTTAATAACCTAAAGTGTTTTTATCATCGACGACTTTTTTTTCATTTATCGATCCAATATAACGATCTTTTGTTATTCCTACGATATAACAATGTTAACATGGAACCCCACCAAGACTAGTCTTAATAAGCACCAAATACAATCCTCCTCCAAAATCACCAAATCAAAACAATCACAAGCAGATCATAGTTCCACGTTGCATCGCACCTATGCCGATCTCATAAAACTCGCTCGATCCAAAGAGTATACCAAACCAACTACTATCAGCCAATCAACCAAACCACTCGAGTTTATCGTCAAGACCAGTCTCGAAACAAGTGCACACTTACACACACAGAAATCCCGCGCGAATAGTCCTTCGTAGTCAAGCAAGTAGGAGCGAGTCTCTTCCCCCGTTGTCCGCGAGACCAATGAAAAAGCCTGCACAATCGGTCGATGCTCGCGATGATCTCTCTCCATAAATCGATTATGCAAATTTATCGCTTCCTCGGCGCGCGGTGTGGCGGCTATACTACTCGTCCTGGCCGCGTTGCTGCCGCCGCCGGCAGCATTACGCAACGGATATTGCGTCCCGGCTAAAAGCACTGGCCGCGCCGCGCGACCGGTCGTCCCTGCTTCACCGATCGTCCCCTTGCAGCCTGATCGTCATCATCTCTTTTTCTCCTCTCTCTCCCTACTCTTTGCTGCCGCCGCCGCCGCCGTCTCTCTCTCTCTCTCTCTCTCTCTCTCTCTCTCTCTCTCTTTCTCTCTCTTTTCTGCACTTTGTACTCCTACTGCATCCACGGCACCTGGCGAACTAAGCTGGCGTTCGCCGGAAACGGTAACAGACCGAACAGCGCCGCTGCTGCTGCCGCTGCTGCATTTTTGTTCGACTTGCGCGCGCGCGCTCGCTCACTATACCTCCTCCTCCTCCTATCGTCGTCTGTCTCTCTCTCTCTCTCTCTCTCTCTCTCCCTTGTACTGCACACACACTTGGAGTAGTGTGGTGCGCTTCAGAGGTGGAAATGATGGGACTCCCGGATCAGGATGGATTCGCTCTCGTTATAAGAGCCGATGCCACAGCTCCCGTCAGCAACTCCACAACCAGAGCCAATGCAGCTGCTACAGCTGGCCGCGCCGGTGCCGCTTTCACCTCTAAGGAGCATCGTGTGCTTATAGATAATGGGCTTGCGCGGCGATGCACTCGAACTGCTCCGAACGAGCCTCTCTTCTTTTATGTTATGAGCCCTCTTGGCTTTATTGCCCTGGCGCTGCTACTACTGCTGCCGTTGCTGCTGAGCTCCGCCGATATGTATGTACTATTGTTTCCGAGCCGTAGCGTCGTCGCTAACAAGTGTATCGCTCGTCGGCTAAAATATAATCGTCCTCGTGGCTGCCGCTCTTTACCCTTAATGGAGCAGCACCGAAGCTCCGTATAATACGTGTGTGTGCACGTGTGTGGGTGTGTGTATAGAGAGATCTCTGCAGCATCGAGGAAAAAGGGAAAGGCAATAAGAGAGGCTATGTGTGCAGGATAAAGAGAGTCTGGTGCAGGAAGCGAAAATGAGAGAAGAGTCCGAAACGCGGGCGTCCTCCGGGGTGGTTGCGAAAACGAGTGCGCGGTGCGCGAGAGAGAGAGAGAGCCTGGTATATAATCCAACGAGACACGTAGAATCTGCGCGGCGAACCGCTCAGGACTGCTCTCGGTCAACTTAGCCTTGGCGTTGGGTCTCGTAGCTCCTTCCTTCCTTCGCTCTTTCTCTCTCTCTTACTCTCCTTCCTTCACCTCGCTCTGTGGAGCAGGGGCAACCCAGTCCCCCGAAGAAGCCCGCCAGCACACAGTAGAGAGAGAAAGAGAGAGGGCCCCGTCGTCTCTCTCTCCGTCCTTTTCTCTAGACCCTTATTCTCCATCTCTCCACCTCCTACTCCTCCTCCTCCTCCTCCTCCTCTTCGTCCTCCTCCTCCTGGTACTTCTCTTCCTCTCCTTTACTTTTGCCTTTTCCTACTCCTCTCGCTCCCTTCTTATATACTTCACCTCTCTCTCTCTCTGTCTCCCTCTTTCTCTCTCTTATCTTTACATCCTTACACGCTTGGCTTCTCTCTGCCCGTATAGACACACTGTGCCGCAGCAGCAGCAGCAGTGTACGCGCCTTATGCCCCTTATGCAGACCGCGCGAGTGTCGACTTTATATACCACCATAGCACGAGTACGTAGATATTCAGACTCTGTATACCTTCTTCTCTATAATGGCCCTGCAAGATATATATACATTTGCGCGAAATCTCTGAATTGCCAAGTATATGTATATGCAGCGCGCAACACCACGCGATCGGCCTGCTGCAGCGACGAGAGGCCATCAGCTGGCCACAAAATCTTGTACAAGAGTGTACTTACGTGTGTATATACAATATACATGTGTGTGTATATATATATATAGTTGGACGCGTACGAGGATCACGCGAGGATATGTGAGCCACTGAATGCGCGCGCGTTTACTCGCCACCACGCACGCGCTTCGTAAAATGCATTTATCTTATATATATATATATATATATATATACACAAAGTCTGTGCAGGCTGTTTGTGTGCGTGTATGTATACGTATAGCCACCCGCGCTCGTTTTTCTCGACTTTTATACGCCTGCATGCACGCATGGCTTCTTGCGCGCAAGCCGTGCGTGCATGTTCACGGGGGCACCAGACGCGCACTCGTTCTCCTCCATCTCCATTCTTTCGATCTTCGCGCGCTCTTTTGCTCCACATCTCTCTTTCTCCTTTGTCTCTTACACGCAGCCTCCCTCTCTCTCTTTCTCTCTTGCTCTCTGACTCCCATTCATTCTCCATACCCTTCTCGGTCTCTTTTTATCGTATTACTCTGAATCCCTCTCTCTCTCTCTTTCTTACTCGAGATATACATATATTGCTTTTCTCCTTAGAGGTTTCTTGCCTCTTTCTATTCCCTCGTGAAACTCCGCCGTGCTGCTCTTTCTCTCTCTCTCGTTCTATCTTACGCGAGTGTGTGCACCGAGAGCATAGTCAGTCTTTCCGATCCTTTAGCCTTGGTGCTTCCTTGCAGCTCGGGTTGTATAGGACCCGATGCTAGGCACTTGTTTATATATAAAGCAGATCTAGCAGTTTCCGACCTATATTCAATATCTACGTATTTCTTGTTTAAAACGTTAAAACGGCACTTTTAATTTTATAAAAATGCCTGCGACAAGGATGAAGAATTACTATGTGACAATTTGTTCATTAAAAGGTTTCGATATCTGAAGACTAATTTACAAACCACATACTTTTTGTATCCAGTTATGAGTTGTCTTTGTTTTGAAACTTTCATTTATTGTTCAAGCAATTTTCGACTCAATACCGTTATTAATAAAATGATTTTTAAAATAATATTTACAGAGGAGATAAGTAGTGTATATATGTAGTATATAGATTTAAACTTATATAAGAAAATTTAAAAGCTACCTCTAATTTTTCAAAAGTCTTCTTAACTGAAAAGTTCAGTTACAAACAAACGAACAAAAAGGTAAGTCAAAAATGCTCGGGGCAGAAAAGTTTTTGAAAGTGACAAATCGCTTGATCAGATTTTTCGCCAACAAGTCAGTAAGAAGGCAAACTTAAAGGCTCTTCCAAGGAGGGAGTAAGGTCGCGCGGAGAAGAGGGAAAGAGTTAAGCCAGTTCACTTCCCGCGAAAACGCCGAGGCAATAGCAGCAGCAACAGCAGCAGCAGCGGCAACCCGAGCACCTTAATGTAGGAGAGAAAGAGCGAAAGAGAAGGAGCACTTGGACGTGCGCGCGGCTACCTTTTACTCGATCAATTATCTTTTCTTACTCTTGACCTCGGAGAAAAGGGAGAGAGACAGAGAGAGAGAGAGAGAGAGAGAGAGAGAGAGAGAGAGAGAGAGAGAGAGGGTTTTAGGCTTGTAACGTATTGCGCGTTTAGAGCCGCGCTATTTTACACAAAGGATGTAATGGATGTTGAGTCTAGCCGTTGTCGAACCGTTCTTGTGTGTACGTCTGTGCGTATTTTCCTTTTCCTTTTCTCTTAAATTTACTTCTTCTTCACCTTCTTCGTCTATCCTGTTTAGTTGGCTGCTGCCGTGTGCGCCTCTGGGAGAGCTCTTTATTTTCGAGGCGCGCGCGAATCAAACATTACTTAAGAAGGTAACTATTATTGCCCCGCTCGTTCAATGCCTTCCTCGGATCTTTTTGCCCCCTGCACACGTGAAGGTCTGTACGAGGCGGGAGGAGGGGAGAAAAAAGTGAATCGGCCCGATGCTGTGCACCAGATTGTTTATCATTAAATGGCCCGATAATTTCTTTTCCGACGAGTTGACAAGAGAAATTTTCACTTTGAGCGCGGAAGCACGATGCGGGCTTGGATTGAACGCTTTTTTTTGTTCGCGGGAACCTGACTACGCGGAGGACGAATTTATTGGGAGAGCTTCGAGAGATCGTGCAGTTCTTTGTTTTCCGCGATACTATCTTTGCTTGCGGAGAAACTTGACTGCTTCAAAAAAGTCAACTGATGCTGAAATAAATTCTGCTGGTGATGCTTGCTCGTATTATTTTTATTATTTTGAGAAATACTTAGGTTGTGTGCTTAGCAATTATATCTGTTTCTGGCCCTAACTAAAGAATTTTTAAGCCAAAATTATTTATACTAAAATAGCATTGCCAAACATTGTATTCGGTATCATATTTAAAAGTATAGTTACGTATTCATATTTTTATACTGAAAATATTACATATATAAATTAAATCGAATGTTACATCTAATTTTTTTTCATCAATTTTATTTTTATTATAATTATTTTATAACAATAATAAGAAATGAAACATCTAAAATACATAACAATTGTTCTACATATTTGTTCTAACACATTATTATTTACAACATAACAAGAGTGATTATTAAATAATGAAATTTTTTGACAATTTTTGATGATTGAATGTAGTGAAAATAATTTTGTGACATGCAAGTGAAACTTTATTCATATTAAGCATTTACAAATGGTTCCGATCGATAATTAAACTGACTGACCTTTACCTCGAAGAAAAAACGCGCAAACATAAACTTTCTCTAATCCTCTATACTTACATCTTAACTAAAACATAGGCTCTTCAATTCAAAAGAATCCTTCTTGAAGTGACAAAAAGAAAAATACCTTCAATTTCAAAATGAATCTTGCTGTGGCACAACCTGGTATGCAGGATTGTTCTTACAAAGCACATCCCTCTTGCTCTCCAGCCAGAGTACGATCTGCTGGAAAGTGGGTCTTCGATCGGCCCGTCCGGTCCAGCACATGTCCATCATTTCGCGCATATCGGTGGGCATCGACGCCGCCGCCTCCGGACGGCCATTCTCTTCCAGCAGATGGCGCAGAAGCTCGTCGTCCGAGTGTCGAGGATAGGGAAAATCGCCGAGACTCGCGATCTCCCAGAGCAGCACACCATAAGACCAGACGTCGCTTTTGCTCGTGAAGGCTCGTCGACGTATCGCCTCCGGGGACATCCATCGGATGGGCAGTCGACGCACACCTGGGCCGCCTAGCGTATAGGTGCCTTTGCGTGATAGTCCAAAGTCCGAGATCTGTGAAATTTGGCGAATGAATATGAACTTAACATGGATAGAAGTATTGGATCTCGAAATTGTTAAGGTTCAATCAATTTTAAGGTTTAACGAATTTCGTGAATATAACGAACTGAGAACTATGTGACATTCAAACATCACTATTTACTTCGGGAAATAATATTACAAACATTTATCAAACAACCATTCTTAATTATAGTTTAATTCTTATTACCTTCAGAACAAAATTTTCGTCCATTAAGACATTTCTCGCCGCGAGATCGCGATGCACAATGCCCTTGGCTTCCAGATGCTCCATTCCCTTGGCTATTTCCAAAGCGAAGCGCATCATTTCCGTATGACCGATCGCGGCGCCCTCGGTCTCGAAGCCGACCAAGTCTTCCGGCTTGATGTCGCTCGGAAAAAATACACGAGACGTTGGCGTCGACGGCGATTGACTGTCGAGGCTCGTGCACGTCGCTGTGTACCCAACAAAAATAGCGTGCTCAATTATGATTTGCGGGAAAAATGCTGTTTAAAAGTGATAAGCGTGTTCGAAAGTCCTTGAGAAACTTGACTGATCGTTGTATAAAGTGTAAAAGAGAATATTTAAAGCATCGCCTGTTTTTTTTTACTACAGAGAAAAGTTTACGACAAAACGGTCTAACTTTAACCCATTTCTTCCCAATCGACCATTTTATAGTCGATTGGTTTTTTGCCTAAAAAATTGTCGAAAAAAAAATAGTAATAACCAATAGCACTTTTCCGAAGTAAAATTGTCCGCTCTTTACGATTCTGAAGTCAGAATTTTGAAAATTCCATTGGAAAATTTCAAAACGGCCGTTTGTATTTGATGAAAAATCAGAAATACATTATAAAAATCGACTATAAAATGGTCGATTGGGAAGAAATGGGTTAAGTAGATGCATCCTGAGTATAGTAAGACGCGCCTTACTGAAATTGGTTATTATCTACTGTATTTTATGCTCGAGTTCATTACTCTATTATGAGCAAGTTCTAAATTACAAATACATATTAAATTTTGAAAAATGCTATTGCCATAATATCAGCAGCAACCGAAAACTCCGTTTTTTTTTCTTTCAAACACTCTTGTCGATCGCGCTTCTCGACTTATTCATGCCCAAAGCGTAGTCGCTCGATGCGCCGGTTATATGTCTCTGGATCGATGATCCCAATGCGAAAAGTACTC